>DF358929.1:54579-77134 GCA_000787875.1 Solanum virginianum | reverse complement strand
GCAAAATTGACCCGAACATTATACGACCTTAATGGAGCCTGGAAATTTTGGTTCTAGAAAGTTTTGGACCAAGGTGACGCTCTATGGTAGCCTACATGGTCCATGTGAGGCTATGCGCACTATATGGAGCCTCCTTGGAGTGGCCCTTGGCCTTGTGTGAGGTCTAAGGGCCTTAATATGGAGATTGAGACAAAGTCATACCATGTTTGGTCCCCACACGGACAGTGTGAAGCCATACGGATCTTGTGGAAAATCGTATGGTAGCATTAGGCTTGAGACTCCACAGTTTTGAGCCTAAGTGAAGTGGGATGGCCAAGTATACAGTCTGTATGGGGTGTACGACCTGTATGCCCTTCCGTATGGGTTTCGGAGTAAAATTTTTCTAAGTATTGAATCACCATCTTGGAACTTGGTTGTGGAGGAATTTTTTCTATCTATGTGGGACAGAGGAGGCACATGGACCATGTGGCTTGGTATGGTATGTACCACCCTCCGTATGGGTGCCTACATTGAATTTCTTCTAAGTATGAGATTACCATTTCGGACCTTCGTTATGAAAATTTTCTAAGTGTCAGATCACAGACTATGTATACTGTCCATATGACCTATCATGGATTGTATGGGTCCTCTCTGAAACGCAACTGCAACTTCTCAATTCATTTCATTAATGGCATTTTCATAATTTTGGTTTATTCTAAGGATCTTTTGTAACCTTATGTGCTACCTTAAGGCTTTCAAATGACCTACACTTTATTCCTCTCATTCAAATTCATTCCTCACACTTAAAATTCTCTCAAGTCACTTTTAAGAACTCTCTCAAAGGACTCTTGTGAATCCAAGCTTGGGAATCAAGGAAGGGCTCATTCTTCTTCAATTTTCTTCTTGAATCTTCTTCATTAACTAAGGTATGTGGGATTGGTTCTTGGTCCCTTTCAACCAAGAAGACCCAAACTCTTTTCAATTGATTTTCATGAAATTTTTCTTACTTTAAATATGTGTTTTGAAAATTATGGTTTAATAAATTCAATTGAAGTATGGGCTATGCTTTGTTATTGATTTTAAGTTGATTTAAGCCCTAACATGTTGATTTACATGGTTATTATGAATATTTGATTATGCATTGTCCTTTTAAAGCTTGATCTAAGCATGAGTAATCAATATTATGATTTGAATGTGGATTTTACTTATGGCTTTACTTGAATTTCATATTATATTTTTTATTTTAGATTGAATCTATATTATCCATTGCTATTCACATATCATTCATAGCATATGCAGCATTGGATTTTGATGAAAATGAAATACTAGGTTAAGGTCACATATGATTTGAAAATAAATTGGTGGATTAAGCTCACTCATATGGCTATGACAAGAATGTGATCACATAAATGTCTATAATATTGCTCTTTGAGCATTTTGGGTACTTCCAGCATTACGTATATGTGAATGAGCTATTCCTATGCATGAGAAGTATGATTTTAAATGTGTTTTGACATTTGAGTCCAAGTATGAATTATATGAATGATGATTGGCTTTTAAGCCCAAGTATGCATTGAAATAATTTGAAATGACTTGCATCTCTTTTGAAAGAATGTATACATATACGTACTCTTGTGGGATGATGAATTAGTATAGATAGATTGGGGGGTATTAGGGCTATCCCCAAGGGTCCTGACCTAATTCTCCTAGGTACACCTCCTGACTTCTTTTCGTCATCATGTATACCTTAATTACTTATTATTAGAGTTGGTATCTTATTGCTTAGGGCTATCCCCAAGGGTCCTATCCCTTAACTTGAACTATGTGCCAGCATAGGTATATATATATAGTACTCCTCACCGAAATGGGAGGCCCGTAAGGAAGGTCATTTCTCCGAAATGAGAGGCCCATAAGGAGAAGCGTGGTTTAGCTTTGACAAGTAGACCACCTCTTTTTTGGTATGGGGATAACATTGGGATTCCATATAATAGATCGCATGGTCTTATATGTCAGTTCATGTCTCATCCCCACTTTATAGGAGTACTGTTGCATTCCATGCATCATTGATTTCATGGCATATTGTACACTACATCTCTTGCTATATACCTCTTTTTATATTATATGCCCTTATCATCTAACATTGAATGCAGGTTTAATAAGTCATATGCATTACATACCCGCATACTTAGTACATTCAAACGTACTAACGCATACTTTTGCCTACGTGATCTATGTAACAACCCATCTTGAGATGAGAAGTCCCACATCAGCAAAACACAGAGAGATGCTGGGTATATAAGTAAAGGACTGGTCTTTATAATGAACTTCACATTGTTGATCTAGGTCGTTACAGGTGGTATTAAAGCCACTCTTGTGTCAGCCTTGTCGATTATGCTCAGTGCTGAGTCTAGTCAAATCCCATCTGGTGGGGAAAACCCTAGCAAGGATGCTGAGTCCATCGGGAGGGGGGTGTATGTAACAACCCATCTTGAGATAAGAAGTCCCACATCAGCAAAACACAAGAGAGATGTTAGGTATATAAATAAAGAACTGGTCTATATACTGTGAGGAGCCTTTTGGGGTGAGCCCAAAGGGATAAACCCATGATGGGCTTGCCCTAAGAGCGAAAAATACTTCACAATGTTAACCCAGGTCATTACAATCTAACCATGTAGGGATCGAGGACTACATTCATCCACTATACGATGGTTAGCTTGGATCTTGAGATTTGCTTGTTGTGGTGAGTCCAAGCTTCCAAGGACAAACCACCATTCCTATACCTATGGTGCTTTTGTTTATGTTATTTACTTAGAGGGTGTGCCAGGGACATGTCTTGACCCCCGTCCTAACTTATGAGTAGAGGCATTGTTGGACATCTCGTAAACTCTTTTACGTTTATATGCTAAGTGTTGTATTCGTAGATTATGCTTATGGATATGACTATTATTGGATATCGTTATATGGATTGGCGATGAGTATTATGATATGTTGTAAAAGATCCTAAGTCCAAAATTACCCCCATAGAGCGAGTCATACTTACCCGCCCCTTAGTATTTATGTGCTACGTGTTATATGAATCCATATTAATCCTTTTCCCTATGACATCCCCATAGCCTGAGTCTTACTTTCCCATTCCTTAGACCTATGTGTTTACTATTTATGTACGCTTCCGAACCAATGATGTGAATATGGATACTTTGAGGCTTATTTTGGACCTCGGGTTCCCATTCGCCATATCACTCCTAGAAAATAGGTTTGGGTCGTGACAGACGCCCTTTCTGCATTTGGCCACTATTATTCCTTCAGTATCACTGATGGAGATAATTATTATGATAAGAGTTGGTGTGGGCTCAAGTAATGAGTACTTGTTTCGTGAGACCCCATAGGACTCTTGGCTGATGACATACTAAATTAGATTGATGGCGCCATGGGTCCTACCTCACTGGCTAGGTAGAGGGTAGGTCATATGACACTTGGTTATGTATGGTGGAGAGGTATCATGCATTACATTCACATGTATCATAATCCGTAGTATATTATTTATTGCATGGTCCCCCCATAGTATGGAATGCCAATCAAGTTTCTATTTGTTGCTTGTACCGTCGGTGGTATGGGACGCCAGTTAGTTTTGTTTGCTTATAGCTTTATCTCTTACATTATTTTGTTCTGCTGGGACTTGATAGCTATGATAGGTGTATTTTTCCTTTTGAGGTTGAGTATGTACCCATCTAGGTTGGTTTGAACTAGTTCCTAGGTTGATGGATTAGCCTAGACTCTATATTTTTCTTTCATTGGTATTGCCGTTGTGATTTCACGACCTGTCTTTCATGCTAATACATGGTAGACCTAATTCTCCTAGGTACACCTCCTGACTTCTTTTCGTCATCATGTATACCTTAATTACTTATTATTAGAGTTGGTATCTTATTGCTTGCGCTTTACTTGCCTTATTCTCATGATATTTATACTTGTTTTATTTATGGAGCTCAGTTGGTCTGTGCCTGCTGAGTAGTATTTATTTGGTACTCATACTACACTTTTGTCCTCTGCAGATAGTTGTGCAAGTTCCCACTATTGACTTCTTTTCATGCAAAGCTAGCGGATTTTGTCTTACTACATTCGGACTCATCTTTATTTCATATTTAAAGATAGTCTGTATTAATATTGTATTTGAAAAGCCTTGTACTCATATTTGTGTATTAGAAGTTCGAATACTGACTGATGTTAGGTCTTAGGGTAGGTTTTTGTATGTTATTTTCTTTGGTTTTGTAGTAATCATCTTTATTGTTGCAATATTCACTTATTAGGGTTGTCCTCCATTTGGTAGCCCATTTCCTATGGCTCTGGGCAACCAGATTGGCTTACCAATTGGTGGGGTAGGGTGGGTGCCATCACATCATGAGAAATTAGGTCGTGACAACAAATCACATGCTCTATCATAAAATATTCTTTGGAAATCATTTACATCTCATCAAATTCTTTCTCAAAATATCATTCTTTAGACTCAATAGAATACATATATATAATATTAACTCAAATCACTTCTTTCATCAATGCATAGGAAATTATCATCTTTACTCAAAACATTGGTTTAAAATAATACTTTATTTAATGGATAAAGATCATGAATCTTAATATCAAATAATGCGTAGAAAAGTCATGATCATCAACTCAATTAGGGTTCATGGGAAAGTAATCACGAATAATAATTTCAACAATAAAACAATAATAACTTCAATGCATAATTACATAGAAATCAATTAAAGAAGAATTAACTCAATCAAAATTAAAAAATTATGTTTTGACTCAACTCAATATACAATTAAAAAGGAAACATAGACGTTGGATGCATGGACGAACTCAATCCAACACTATGATAGCCTTACATACTTAGAATATGGGAACTCTGGTGGGGAAAACATAGACGCTGGATGCATGGACCAACTCAATCCAACACTATGATAGCCTTACATACTTAGAATATGGGAACTTTGCTTGAAACTCGAGAACATTGATGAAATGCTTGATTTTTAGTTTTTCTCTTCTCTAATTTTGCTCTCAAGAAATTGTAAGAATCAATGGGAGGCAAGACCTATTGGATATTTATAAGAGACCCTAAATAATGTAAAAATGTAACACCCCATTAAATTTTTGATATGTCCCTAAAATGTAATCGTGCTCATAACGCGTCTTTCAAAGCTCTAATGGAAAATTTGAGATGGGATTTGCGACCAGCGCAAAAAATCAAGTGCGAAAATGGTCTTAAGAGCAACCAGGTGAAAAAATAAATTTCATAAGTTTGACCAAAAATAGTGAGGGTCGTGACAGGGCCGCGACGCGGACCCATCGCAGACCCACACATATGTTTTTTCTTTAATTTTTGATGGAGATTGAAAACTCTCAAAATACACTAGTACGCGATGGGTCCGCATCGCGAACCAGTATAATTTTGGTAACGAATTTTTCTTTTAATTTAGGGAAGAGTATTTTGGGTATTTTAAACTTATTTTAATACCCCAAAATGTATTTTTAAGCCTAAATTTGTACGATCTTCTAAGTCTAAGCGTAGATTCTGAGAGAAGAAGAAGAGATAGCTTGAGGGTTTCAAGGTTCAAGTTCAAGATTTCCTTGAAGATTCGTATAATCTTCATCCCAGGTATGTAAAGGCTACTCAGAACATGGGGTTGTTCTCCCATGTGCCTCAATGAATGTAGTAAGTTGATAATTGATGGTTGATTAGTCTTGGGTTGTAATTCTTGAGGATTTTCTTGAAATTTATATTTAATTTCTATATATTATCTTAAATTGATAAACATCATACTTTGAATTAATTGTTTACATATATTATTGTGTGATTACGTATTTACCCTACATGAATTCCCTGATAAAGACTTTAAAAATGAACTTAGGGGTGATGTCTAGAGCCTTAATTGTCTGACTATATTGATTATTGTGGTCTGAGTCTTGAGATGTGTAGGTTGATGGCTGAAGTTGATGGAATTAGTGTCCTTAGGGTCTAACTGAGGTTGAACTTAGCTTTGAAAGAACAATCCTACTCTTTGAGTGGATAGATGATAAGGTGAGGTGGGCGTTCCTGCCCATAAAGGCTAGGTGATGGAGTATTAGCACCAAAATGGGTAAGAGTGAGTCCCACTCACACTTATTAACTATGTGGCCAGCGTAGGAAAGGATTGGACCATGAAAGCTGATGTTTCCTTTGTCTCGCAAAGGACTTGATAGACTTCTTTTGGGATCCCCGATAGACTCGTCCTTTACCTCGACAAGGGACTGGATAGATCTGACAATGACATCTTTTCATTGTATCATTACCAGCTCATAGGTGATGGTTGTCAGTTATAGAAACTCCCAGATAGGTTTCATGTTGATAGTACTCCGAGGTTGATGTGATAGTGTGATGTCTTGATGGATGGTGATTTCATAGAGTCCTATTCCTTACTCTGAGTTGAGGTTGAGTGATTAATGAGCTGATGTCATTAATTAATTATTGTATAGACCACATTGTTTGCTTTAGCTTGTTTTACATATAGTACATTCCACGTACTAACGCCTCTTTGGCGCTGCATCATTTTATGATGCAGATTCTGTAGATAGAGGATTTTATCAGGCGAATCGTTGAGGTTCATAGCTCTTTGATCCAGATTTGGTGAGTCCTCCCCTGCCTTTAGGAGGACATCTTTACTTGCTTTCATTTTTCTTTGATTGGGGTAGCCATGGCCTATCATGGTACCTTCTTAGATAGTAGTTATAGAGGCTTTATGGACATAGATGTATGATGGTTGATGTTTGGGGTTCTTTTTCCCCTTTTTCCTTCTTTATATTGAGATTGTTCCTTTTATTCGTATTCTTTATGATAGATATTTTTGGATAGTTTATAGCCCACTGATAGTTAGTTATTTCCTTATTATCTTCCACTAATGAATTGATTGAATGAATGCGATGAGACTTGGTGGTTTGCTTAGGGGCTGGCAATAGTCCTCGAGTGCCAGTTACGCCTAGGGTACCCTCCCGGGAGGTGACAAACTTAGTATCAAAGCATAGAGTTTGAGTGTCCTAGAGAGTCTATGAAGCCGTGTCTAGTATAGTCTTGTTTATGGGTGTGTTGTGCATCACACTTCATAAGCAGGAGGCTATAGGATAGTAGGAAATGTTACCCTTCTTCTATGATATAAGCTCTTGCGATAGAGTTTTAACTTTATTGAAATCATATTTTAACTCGTGTGTTATACGGTTACAGAAAATGCCACCAAAGAGGACAGCCACTTAGAGAGATGCTGCAGCCCCAGGTGCTGAGAACACCCTACCTAAGGTCCTGATCCAGACAGAGCTAAGGAGACGAGGATGGCCTGCTAGGACTACTGAGGTCTCACAAGCTCCCCTGCATAGCCCCAACCAACTCCCACTACTGAGGCGGAGTTTAGGGGAGCCATCACCATGCTAACTCAGTTGGTGGCCTCTCAGGGAAATAACCAAGGTCCTCAAGCTCCTAGTTCTAACTCATAGGATCCCTTAGCTGTAACTCAACTCAGAGACTTTTTGAGGATGAACCTGCCAGTGTATATGAGTTTGAAGGTCGAAGAGGACCTACAGAACTTCATTGATGAAATATACAAGGTCTTGAAAGCGATGAATGCTGATGAGGTTGAGGGAGTGGAACATGCTTCCTAGCAATTTAAGGACTTTGCTAATGTTTGGTACAACCAATGGGAGGAGAGTAGGGGTTAGAATGCAAAGCCTGCAGCATGGGAGGAGTTTGAGACTGCCTTACTTGACAACTTCTTTCCTCAAGAGTTGAGCGAGGCGAAGGTGGATGAGTTCATGAACCTGAAACAAGGAGGAATGACAGTGAAGGAGTACAACCTTAAGTTTATTAATCTATCCAAGTATGATTCGGGGATGGTGCAAGACATGAGGACAAGGATGAGGAAGTTTGTGTCTGGTCTGGGCAGACATATGTAAAAAGAGTGTAAGACAGCTTTGTCGATCCCCAGCATGGATAGCTCTAGAAACATGGTGTATGCCCAACAAACAGTGGAGGGCAAGAAAGAGATAGAGAGGAGCAGATGAACAAAAAGGCAAAATCAGCAGGGCATGAGCCTAGTCAGCAGAGGCAGAATAAGGATGACAAGTCCTACTTTCATAGGAGATCTTCCCATCATGCACCCACTGTAGTGAGTGCGCCCATTCAGCCAAACAGGTATGATCAGAAGTCTTAAGGTTATCAGAATTTTAGGGCCCAGGGTACACAATCTCAAGCTAGTGTGACCTAAGGTGCAAGGGGAAAGGTACCTTGTGACAAGTATGGTAAGGTTCATCTGGGTGAGTGCCATGTGGGTAGAGATGTTTGCTATTCATGTGGGCAAGCTATTCACTTCCAATTTGAGTGTCCGAAGAGGAGACGAGGTAAACGGAGCAGCAGACCACAATCCTCCGCAGCACCCCCACCTGGCAATCAACAGAGGGTACTGCTATAGGTATAGGAGGCGGGACAAATTGTCTTTATGCTATGGGTAATCGACAGGATCAGAAGGCTGCACCAGATGTTGTTACAGTATGCTTCGAGTCTTTACCTTTGATTGTTATGCATTCCTTGATCCAGGTGCCACTTTGTCTTTTGTGACTCCTTATGTGGCTAGTAAGTTTGGGATTCTTCCAGAGTGTTTGCTTGAACCTTTTGTTGTATCCACTCCTATTGGCGAGTGTGTCTTGGCTGAAAAATTTTATAGGAATTGTGTAGTGTCCATTTATCATAGAGACACCTTAGTTGACTTGGTAGAATTGGAGATGGTTGATTTTGATGTGATACTGGGCATGGATTATCTTCATTCCTGTTATGCTTCTGTTAACTGTAGAACCTGAATTGTTAAGTTCTAATTTCCTAATAAGCCTTTTCTAGAGTGGAAAGGGAGTTCTGTTGCACCTAAGGGAAAGTTTATCTCTTATCTTAGAGCTAGAAAGTTGATCTCCAGGGGTTGTATTTACCACATCGTGCGAGTTAAGTCTGATGATGTTGAACCCTCTACTCTTGAATCAGTCCTAATTGTGAATGAGTTTCTTGAGGTATTTCCTGATGATCTACTTGGAGTCCCTCTTGATAGGGAGATTAACTTTGGGATTGATGTTCTTCCTGTCACCCAACCTATTTTAATTCCACCTTATAGAATGGCTCCCGCAGAGTTGAAAGAATTGAAAGAACAATTGAAAGAATTGTTAGAGAAAGGTTTAATAAGGCCTAGTGTCTCACCTTGGGGTGCTCCTGTCCTATTGGTGCGTAAGAAAGATGGGTCTCTCAGAATGTGTATGGACTACTGACAACTGAACAAGGTCACCATAAAGAGTAGGTGTCCTCTTCCCAAGATAGATGATCTCTTTGGCTAACTTCCTGGAGCTACTTGTTTCTCCAAGATAGACCTCAGATCGGGTTACCATCAGTTGAAGGTGAGGGAAAGTGATATTCCAAAGACAACCATTAGCCCACAATATAACCACTTTGAATTCTTGGTTATGTCCTTTGGGTTGACAAATGTACCTGTAGCTTTTATGGACTTGATGAATAAGGTATTCAGGCCACTTTGAGTTCTTGGTCATGTCTTTAGGGTTGACAAATACACCCGCTGTTTTCATGGATTTGATGAATAGGGTATTCAGACTATATCTTGATATGTTCATGATCGTGTTTATTGATGATATTCTGGTATATTCAAAGGATGAAAAGAAGCATGCTAATCACTTTAGAGTGGTTTGGCAAATGCTCAAAGACCATGAGTTGTATGCAAAATTCTCAAAGTGTGAGTTTTGGCTCAAGTCCATGGTTTTCTTAGGCCATGTTATTTTGGGAGATGGTATTTGGGTAGATACTCAGAAAATTGAAATGGTTAAGAGTTGGGCTAGACCCACCTCTCCAATGGAAATAAGAAGCTTCTTGGGTTTGGCAGGATATTATCGTAGATTTGTTAAGGGCTTCTCTTCTTTGTCAGCACCATTGACTAAGCTAACTCAGAAGAAAGCCAAATTTCAGTGGTTTGAGGTGTGAAGAGAGTTTCCAAGAGTTGAAGACTAGATTGACTATAGTACCATCTTTGACTTTGCTCGATGGGATAGGAGACTTCGTGATATATTGTGATGCATCCAGAGTTGGACTGGGTTGTGTGTCGATGCAAAAAGGGAAGGTGATAGCTTATGCTTCCAGATAACTTAAGATCTATGAGAAGAATTATCTGACTCATGATCTCGAGTTGCAGCGGTGGTATTCGCACTCAAGATCTAGCACCACTATTTGTATGGAGTGCATGTGGACGCGTTCACTGACCACAAGAGTTTGCAACTCGTGTTCAGTCAGAAGGAGCTCAACCTACGACAGAGAGGAGATGGTTGGAGTTGCTCAAGGATTATGATTTGAGCATCCTCTACCACCCAGGTAAGGCTAATATTATTGCTGATGCTCTTAGCAGGTTGTGTATGAGTAGTACTGTCCATGTAGAGGAATGGAGGAAAGAATTGGCTAAGGAAGTTCATAGACTAGCTCGACTGGGAGTGCAACTTAAGGAGAATAAAGAAGGCGGGGTCGATGTTAAGAATGGGTCTACTTCGTCCTTAGTGTCAGAAGTGAAGGAAAAGCAAGACCAAGATCCTGTCTTATTCCAATTGAAGGAAGCAGTTCATAAGCAGAAGGTGATGGTTTTCTCTAAAGGAAGAGATGGGATGTTGAGATACTAGGGTAGATTGTGTGTGTCCGATGCTGATGGTGTTCAAGAAAGGATCATGGCTGAAGCTCATAGCTTCAGAAATTTCATTCATCCTGGTTCCACCAAGATGTATCACGATTTGAGAGAAATTTTATTGTTGGAATGGAATGAAGAGGGACATTGCGGAATTTGTCTCTAAGTGTCCTAATTGTCAACAGGTCAAAGTTGAACACCAGAGACCGTGTGGATTGGCCTAGAATTTTGAAATTCCATAATGGAAGTGAGAGACGATCAACATGGATTTGTATCTACATTATTCCATTGACTTGGATCATATATATATATTTTTAGAGATGTAACTATTTAAATTATTTAAGAGTTTTTATTATCGGGAACTACATCATATTTTTCACCAATTTCTTTTTCTAGATTTTTTTCTTGAATATTATTATCATCTAATTCAATTCCATTAGTGACTTGTTCACTTGAAGAACATTCTCCCATATTTTTTGATCCAAGATTTTTATTTTTTGTTAAAAAATTTTCAAGGGCTCCTTTTTGAGATTTATTTAATTCTTCAAGTTTTCTCTTTTTCTCTCTTTTTGTAAAACCCGAATCATATTTTATAGTTGACATATTTAAATAATTCAATTGAATACATTTTAACAACTAAAACAAGAATATATGA
Organism: Solanum virginianum; assembly: GCA_000787875.1. Classification (NCBI taxonomy): domain Eukaryota; kingdom Viridiplantae; phylum Streptophyta; class Magnoliopsida; order Solanales; family Solanaceae; genus Solanum; species Solanum virginianum. The sequence goes on along the minus strand of DF358929.1, from coordinate 65,764 downwards.
ACTTATGAGCTAAGAATATCGACAATAATAAATTTTAAAGAAAAATTATAAAATAAAGTTAGAATGATAAAGCCTGTTTCACAAATTTGATAAGATATACAACAATATCGAAATAATAGTGCTGAGTTCCTTCAAGCACTTCTTGAAATTTTGAAGAAATACCAAAGAGCAATTCTTTAGTAACTTGTAAGCAATAGGAAGACAAAAGTTTTTATAGGAGAGAATATAAAATTACTAAAAAAGAGAATAAAAAAATAAGTATAAGGTAAATAATACTCCTATAAAAACAAATTAATAATTATTAGGAGAAATTTAAGGAAGCACAATTTCATACATAAGGAAGTTATTCCAAAAATTGTTCTATTTCCTTCCGGAGAAACTAACGGCTATTTCTTTTTTTTTCTTTGCGTTTTTTTTTACTTCTACATGTTTTTTTAAAAATATTTAAAAATATACAATTTTTTAAATAACATATATATATACATTTTTTTTTAAAATGGGGGCCCAAAAAATATGGGGCCCCAAGCAATGACTTTAGTGACCTAGTGCTTAACACGGCCCTAGAGGCATGACATATATACATGTAATTGCACTAATTGACTAGTGAATATACTTAATGATTCAGTAAATTAAATGTTTTATAAGATTCATCATTGATATCAAAACCTGGATTATTTATTTTATAATGTTTTTCTGTTTGTTTATTCCTTGAAAACAACATGTGAGGGTTTTCTGTATGTGTATCTTTTTCAAAAAGTAAGACATTCTTGAGCCTAAATATATTTTTAATTAAAAAACTGAATTGACAGTATCTCTTGTTTTCATAAGAAAAATCACTAGTTAGTTATTTTGAATATTTATAAATAGTAACAAATCACATGTTCTTTATTGAATATTTGTAAAAATTTAGTTTACTCTTGTGCCTGCTTGCATTGGTTTAAAAACAGAATGACAGTTGTAATTTTTTTTCCACAATAATGAATATTGATGAGTATAATTTCTTTTACATCATTTGACCAATTATAATTTTCTTAATTTTAATAATTAAAGTATTTGGCAAAGACTCCAAATAAGTAAAAATAAAAAATTCTTTTGAAATATTATTTTTGAAGCAAGAATTTTAAACTGCAACAAGACAACCCCCCCCCCCTTTTTTTTTAATAATTGAGCACTAGGCTCATTTTATTAATAAATAAAATTACATATTAGGCTAGACTAATGAAAGATAACAGAACAAAAATAAGAAAAAATAGGCACAAAGCCCGCTGACCCAAAATAACTAGCCCATTACCATCTATTCTAATTAATCTATATAGCAATATGTCACGGCCTTAGAGAATGCTAAGCAAACGTGCGAGCCGGTTCGGCACGGATCGTGACAAATAGCCTCATAATTTCACTTGGCCAACGTTTCCTTTTCCAAGATTGAAAAATGGTGAGGGTCTTGTGGAGTACTCTTCTCATTGTGTTGCTTCTCTGTTGTCATCTTCTTTCCCATTCCGAAATGGATATTCAGCTTTATCATTGCCTGTGTATAGGTAAGCATGATCCGGTGCATTATCCTCACCTTCTCTCTTTCTCTTTGCTCTCCATTCTGACTTTTGAAATTTGTAGCTTCTTGGTCATCAACTCAGTTGGGAAGACAAATCTCTCTTTCTTCATTGGTTTCAGGTAAGCGAAAAAGCTCCATCTTCTCTTTCTTTCTCTCAGCTATTGACATACTTTCTGTTCTTATCAGTGAAGCTTAGGACAGTGTAGATTCAGGTGATGCCAAACCCCCAACATAGCATCTCTATGTGAAACATAATGAATTTGTACCAAGTAGGCTTATATTTGGCTATCCCCTTTTTGTACATTTTTGTAAAGGTCAGTTACTCAAATAATAAAACCCCTTCTGATATTTTTGTGTAAATGGAAATCAAGACCATAAAATTTAAGTAAAATCGTTGCCTGCTTATATTTTGGTCTATAACTGTTCTTCCGTGAACAAGGGATCCTTATTTGCTTCTCATGAAAATATTGCATGTCTGATTGGTTTTGCCTTATTCCGTATGTATAGAACTTGAGATTTGTCACTATTTATTAATCTTCTAGCAGAACTAGGTAGTTCACAGAATGATTGATAAATGTGCTTACCTGTATGATTAAAAGCTGAATTGGCAATTTAGTCGGCTAATTGATTCCCTTCTCTATGTATATGATGTATTGTTGCCTGCTATTTATTCATGTTAGACTCAATCTCCTCTAAGTCTACAACTAATTCCCAGGGACATTTCCATCTCCTTGTTATTATGTGTATCAGAGAACTTGAATCTGTTTGTAGTATTACATTTTTCCATCCTCTTTCACTGCAAACTTTTAGGGATATCTGTATAGCCTTAATTTTAGCCTTAATGTTGGTGGCCATGCCCATCTATTTTGACTGGGCATATATTAGGTTACCCTCCCAATTTCTAAAACAAAATCCATAGGCACTATCCCCTGGGTTCCCTTTGCTAGCACCATCTTTGTTACAGGGCAATAAACCCTGATTTGGAGGCTTCCAGTATACAAATAGATAGTATAATTTTGTCTTATAGGCAGTTCCTTCCTTGCAGTTGGAGATCAGGGTATTTTGTAGTTAATAACATTATATTTGTGTTAGTTACCTGTTGTATTACCCCTTCCCAACTTGTTGCTTCAACATGCATTATCTTATTTCTCCTTTTCCACAAAACCCACACAATTATAGCTGGAATCCCTTTATACCCAGATTTTACTCTACTATTTCCTTCAGTTTGCCACCAATACTTGCAGTTTTGCAATAAATTTCTTTCATTCATTCGTACTCCTGCTATAACTGAGAACATTTTCCTTAGCTTCTTTGTAAAAGAAGCTGTAAAGAACAAGTGAGACATTGTCTCCACCTGTTGTGTTTGACAACACCAACATTTGGAAACTATATTAATTATCATTCTTTTGAGATAGTCATCTGTGGCAATCCTCCCTTTCCATGCCCTCCATAAAAAGAAATTTAGCTTAAAAGGCAGCTCTATATTCCATATTCTATCCATTAGATCCTCTTTGGTTCTCTTCTTTCTTACCATATCCCAAGCTATTTTCACCATAAAATCACCAGCATTACTACCCACCCACACAACCTTATCAGATGTTTCAATAGTGAGAATTGGTGATATGTTGACTATTATATATTCACTCATTTCAATTGATATGCAAGCAAGCAATTTTTTCTTATCCCACTGATTATCTCTAATGAATTCCTTCACTTCAATTTCATCTTCTCTAGGTTCATCCTCTAAATAGTATAATCCCCCCATTTTTGTCCAGTTATCATACCAAATATTAGCCTCACCTGACTTAATCTGCCACCAAATTTGATGCTTCATTTTTTATCTGATTTTGGTCAATCCTTTCCAAATAGCTGACCTTCCATAATTAGTTGCCACTGTAGGATGCCATTTCTTGTAGTATTTATTCCATATAAATTCTCTCCAAAGTGAGTCAGTAGAAACTCTGAAATTCCACCAAATCTTGGCCATTAGGACTGCTGATACATTATGTAGGGATCTAAAGTCTAAACCTCCCTCTATTTTTGGGTAACACAAATTATCCCAGGCCATCCAATGCTTTCCTTTTATCTCTTTAGCACCTCCCCAAAAGAATTTAGAAAATAATTTGTGTAATTGATCAACCACACCTTTTGGGGGGTTTATTGCAGATAAAATATTTATTGGCATGGATTGCAAAACATGTCTAATCAAAATATATCTTCCTTCAAAGGTGAGCAATCTGTTCTGTCAACTCATTATCTTATTTGACACCCTTCTCAATAGCCTTTCAAAGTAGATAATCTTTCTTCTCCCATAGAAAACTGGACAGCGTAAATACTTGCATAGAAAATTACCTTGGGCTAGTCCAGTGATTTTCCTTATTCTTTTAGCAGTAGCAGGTGATATTTTATCATGCAAGTATAGGTAGCTTTTAGACAGATTTACCATTTGTCCAGATGTATTCTCATAGTTCCTAACCATTGCCATCATCTTCCCCATTGATTTTTTATGACTGGAACAAAAAAGGATAGTGTCATCCGCATATGACAGAAGGTTTATCTGTCTGCTCCATTTTGGTAGTCCATAGTCCTTGAACTCAACATCTTCAGTAAGCTTATTTAAAGCTCTAGATAAAACTTCAGCCCAATAATAAACAAAGTAGGTGATAATGGATCACCTTATTTTAACCCTGTTGAAGAGTTGAAGAAATCATAAGATCTTGCATTAATTATGATAGAGTACCAATTATTAGAGATTAATCTCCATACCATATCAATTATTCTTTCATTAAAGCCAAATTTTCTCATCACCTTTGTTAAATAGATCCATGAAACTTTGTCATAGGCTTTAGCCATATCTAGTTTTACCACAACATTATGGTTCTTCTTCTTTCTTCTCAGATCTCTTATCAATTCCTGAGCTAGCAAAACATTTTTTGCTATACTTCTTCCGTTCATGAATCCTATTTGGTTTTTTGAAATAATGTTAGGCAACACCACAACAATCCTCTCATGTAGTACTTTTGAAATCATTTTATTTACAGAAGTACTAAGACTAATTGGCCTTAGGTCACTGAAAGTTATTGCTTTCTCCTTTTTAGGAATGAGTACCACATCAGTATAAGATACAAACTTTGGTAGTGCACTCCCACAAAAGAAAGATATTACCATCAGTATAATATCCTCTTTGACTATGTCCCAACATTCTTGGAAGAAAGCACCTGAAAACCCATCCGATCCACTTACACTATCCTTGCTCATATTGAAAACTACCTTCTTACTTCCTCACGTGTTGGTGGCTATGTTATTTGTTGATTTTGTTCATCAATAATTATTTTTGGTATGACATCCAGCATCACATAATCTTTTGCATTATTCTCTTCTGAAAACTGTCTTGTAAAGAAACTTAATGCTGCACTGCCAATTCTGTTCATCTCATGTAGAATTTTCCCCTGATCATTTGTAATGTTATTAATTCTCAATTGTATTCTTCTGCCTTTAACATAAGAGTGAACGAATTTTGTGTTCCTATCTCCATCTCTAAACCACTGCATTCCAGCCTTTTGTTTCCAGTACTCCTCCCCTACTTTGTAATAGTGCCTGAGAGTTGCTTCCATGTTTTGTAGCTCCCTCCTATTCTCCTCACTGGGGTTTATCTCTAATTGAGCTTCCTTCATCCTCACAACATCTTCCAAGGTGGCAATTTTCTGAAAAAAATTCCAAAAGGTGTTCCTGCTCCATTGTATAAGTATCCTTTTTAGTCTCTTAAGTTTTTGATGGACAATATAGAAAGGGCTGCCCACAGCCTCTTCCTCCCAACTTTGCTTTACCAGCTCCTTAAATTTTGGGTAATTAACCCAAAAATTGAGAAATCTAAATGACTTAGCATATACTCCTCTATTATCCTTACAACTGACATGAAGAGGTGAATGGTTTGATCCATTCCTGTTCAAGTGTTGCACCTTACTGTTTGAAAAGATTTGCAAAAATTCTTGATTCACGACCACTCTATCTATCCTTTTAAAAACACTGTCCTGCTCAATTTTCCCATTCCACCATCTATACCAACTTTCTGTAAAATTAAGTTCCCGTAGATTGCATATATTCAAGCATTGAGCAAAGTTTAGGATTTCCTAATGTGTGATTGGAAGGCCCCCCAACTTTTCCTCAGGGCTAAGTATGACATTAAATTTCCCCCACACATCCATGGTTTTGAGATTCCTTCTGCCATGCTTTCCAAGCTATCCCATAATTCCAATATTTCCAAAGCACTACATCTTGCATAAATAGCTGAGATCTAGAACTCCATTTGGCTGTCTCTATCTTTAAATCTGAGAGTTAATTTTTGAATTTTATCATTGTACACTTCCCCATCCCACTCATGGTTCCAAAAACTCCATATCTTTCCAAAATAATTGACCATAGTGGATTCTATTCCAAGTCTTCTTCTATAGTTGTCTATTTCCCGAGGACCTTGAAAAGACTCAAACTTGTGTCTCCTTTTAAGATCTATTAACTTCTCAAATGATTCTTAAGTGTTAACAGATATTATGTTCCAAAATAGTATGTTATCTATCATTTACAAGGAGAGGATCTTGCCGACGTAGACCTTGTTGTGATATGACTCACTTTGTTCTTTGTAATTTTACCCTTCTTAATAGAGTTATGTATGCCTTTATTATGTCTAGGTGATAGATCTGCATCCTTTGTTACCTCATTAACATTTTGGGCTATATCTTCCTCATCATCCCGATCCTCTTTGTTAGTCTGACTGCGTGCTACCTTATTATCTTCCATTTGTATGGCCTCTACATTCTCCCCTGAACTATGCTGTACCTCCTCCTGCTGCTGTTGCAATTTTGTTTGATCAGTCCCCTCCATCAAATTAGTTTTTGGTATGACCTCATCTGAACAAGTGTTAGACACATCCCTGGTAGTTGATCCTTCCTCGTCACTAACAGCTTCCACCTGACCCCAATTGTGCTAATAAGTTTTTGAACAACTGGTGGAATCCTCGGTGTTCTTCTCTCCTTCCTTAGGTTTGCCCTTCTTATCAAAGTTACTATCATCCTTAGTTTTATGATCTTTAAAGGTGTCAAGAACCCACTCCTTTATATTACCAATTGCATCTGTTTTCTGCACTTGCTCGTCCTTTTTGTTCCCTTATTCTCCAACTTCATTTGCATTGTCTTCTAAGGCTCCAAATTTATTTTCTATGGTGAGGTTTTCTTTTGCCCTGTTATCCCTTATTGCATTCTAGTGAGAGATAATTCTTTTATTGTTCCTTCCTTGTCCCCCTCCATGCTGCTGTTGAACCTCCTCTTCTGCTGGCTTCTTTTGCTCAGTTGTGACTTCTGTATTCTCTTTATTCTTGCCAAGTTTTCCATCACTGCTGCCTTCTTATCATCATCTTTTTCTTGTTTAGGGTACAATTCTGGATGGAAAACGTAACATTCATTCTCGTCATGACCCTAAAGTTTGCAGGTTTTGCAATATTTGGGCATATCATCATACTTTATGTCAATCCACTTCTCTCTAATTTCTCCCGTTATCTTGCTTCTAACTCCTAAATTAATTCTCTTGGGCAAATCACCTAGCAAATCCACCTCTACTTTCACCCTCACTCAACTCGGTCTTGTCTTATTCCTTGTTGCCGTATCTACTTGTAGAGGTTTACCAATCGCTTTTGCCATAGAAAAAATAGTTTCTTTACCAAAAATATTTGGTGGAAGAGATGGAAAAGAAACCCAAGATATCGCCGTTGTTATTTCTTCCTCAGGATTGAATAATGGTTCCCACTTCAATGTATGCATAGGATAATTCCAATTCATATGCTCTATGTAAAAGATTGGTTTAGATAACAAGTACACATAATCCTCTATGCATGAGTCTCTGACAAGAATATATCTATTACTTATATATCCAATCATGCATTCACTCTTAAGCTCACACTACTTTGGCAAGATTCAACGTAGTTCATGAATATCCAACCATCCATAGGCAAAATTTCTTATAACTGCATATTGTAAATCTTCATTCATAAACATCTGCGATACTTTCTCTTCTTCCCATACTATAAGTGGCTCTCCATGAAGGTATGTGATTTGTTTTCTCAGGATTGACACTTTCTTCTCTATCATAGGCTGCAGCGCCACTGTATATGTCATCACTGGAGGAGTGGCGGCATATGCTTGTGCCTGAGCAGTCGCCATGGATGGCTGCCTAGTGGCCAGAATGGCCATCAGATTATCAAAACGCGAACAATTTTAGTTAGCTCCTCTAAGTGGTGACTTGGACTTGTGCGGAAAGTGGTCTTTTTGACAATTTATAATTTAATTATTTAAGTTAGTTATTGTAAATGAGTATTCTATATATGCCATAGAATTTATGCCTATTTAATTTTGAATTTGTGGGATTTAAAGTAAGTATTTCTTAGAAAATTAATTATGTTAGATTTACAATATATTGAAATTTAGATGATGATTGGAAACTTCGTAAACTTTGGTTTTCAAATTTGATATGAAATGAATATTGACATAGTTAATTATCTTTACAATTATTATATATATGAATTTAGACCAAAATAATGTACTTAGTTGTCTCATAATTCTTTATACTCCTTATGTCCTATTTTATATGGCACTCTTTCCTTTTTGATTCATCGCAAAAAGAATATCTCCATACTATAATGAAAAATTTTAACTTTAAAATTCTCCTTTTAATAACTCTTAATAAAATGATTTACAACCACACAAATATCTAAGGATTGTTTCAGACCACAAATTTCAAAAGTCTTCTTTTTTCCTTTAAATACCATGTCAAGACAAATGGTGCTACATAAAATGGGACAGAGAGAGTATTACATAAATTAGTATGTCAACTCCTGCAAAGACCATTGTCATCGAGCTTAATAAAGGTGATAAGCTTAATGATGATAACTATTAATCATGGAGCATGAAATTTCTTTATCCTGGATGAGCAAGAGGCTCTTGAAGCTCCTAATATGTCTATGACAGTTCTTGAATATAGTGATACTCCCTATATGTGAAAGATTTTAAGGCATATCAAGCTTGAAAAAAGAAAAATTATCTTGCCTAAACAACATTGTTGAGTAGCATGAATAACGATATCATGAGAGAATCTTAAAAGTATGACGATGCTAAAGACTTGTGGTTCAAATGATAAGAAAAATTTAGTCATACTTCAGTTTCTAAGTTAAGACTTGTTACTATGATACTTATAAGAAATGCCCTACTCATACTATGCATAAGCATTTTGCCAAATATCAAATATGGTAAATGAACCCAAAGATGTTGGTCATGTGTTGACCAAAAAGCAACAACTGCAAGATGATATTCATTTCCTATTTCAAAGTTGGAAAAATATTAAAATGCACTTAATTCATCATGCATCAAAAGTATGAAATAGACTAAGCAATATTTGAAACTCAAGGAGGAGTGCCTTGGGTAGACAATGCCTCTACAAATGTGTATATAAATAGTGCAAGTTCAAGAGAAGGATGTGACAAAAAATGCAAGTAGTAATACCCTCCTAGACTTTATGGTCATATCATGAGAGGTTCAATAATGATGGATTGGATTGATATAATGATTCTAAAAAAATAATACCCGAAATATTATCTTTGATATGGAAGAATATGTAGCTCTCTATCCAAGTGATTCTAAAAAAAATAATATCCGAAATGTTATCCTTGATATGGAAGAACATGTAGCTCTCTATCCCCACTTGGATATCATTAAGATTGGTAAAAATATCTTTGTTCCCCTAGCTGTTATTGGTCACGATTCTATCTCTAATGGTTCGACAGTTGCAAAGAAAAATAAAGTAATCAATAGTGAAATATTAGCTTGTCTCTTTGACTAAAAGTCAAAAGTAGGCCACCACCCTGCATATCATGGGAGAAACTCACCCAAGTCGATCTTGTAGATTTTATAGGACGAATATAATTCTATCAATGGAGAAATCTATGAACCCCATCATGAAGGGGTATATATAAGCTCTCACACAATCAACCTCAAAGTAGTAATGTTCTTCAAAACTAAGGGATATATAACCCTAATATTTTTAGACTACTGATAGACAATCTTAGAAATGAGAATGTTATCTTTACAAATAGAAGAAATATAATAAACCATGGACCAGTACCAATGGTTTCCTTATGGATTGGTGGATTTAATAAAACATAGACTAGTATCTATGGTTTCCTTGTGGGTCGATAGTGTAATGACCCTAAAGTTCATTTTTGGTATTTTTCATCAAATTATCATTTGGCCCCTCCAAAAGTTACCTTGGATCATTTTTTGTTAAGTCTAAAAGTTGGATTTTGAAAATATTGCAAAAAGATGAAGTTTTTTCAAAAGAAAGAGCTTTTAAAAGGCTTTAAGTTAGAAATTTTGAGTTTCAGAGTCATTTCAAGTTTTGTACATCAAAACTCAATTTTTTCAATTTTATTATCTCGAAAATGTTGAATTTGGTCTAGAAGAACTAGTAGAATTGAATTTGGAGTTAAAACGGGGATTTTAGACTCTAAGTTGCATTTTCAGTTCATTTTGAAGCATAGGTTTGATTTTGGTCAACATTCTGAGTTCGAGGGCTTGTATCAAAATTTCGTCCGTTCCAGTGGTTCTAGGTGGTGAAACTAATGCTAGAAATGACTTTGTTGTAATTTTTAGAGCTTCTGTGGATATTTTGGTATTTTGAGTTTTGAACTAGTTTATTTGACTTGCATTGGTAAATGTGTCGTGAAAAGCCTCTAAATCAATTTCTAAAGATTTCATTGAGTTTGAATCGCTGTTTCTAGCATGGATACATATTTAGTCTGTGAAATTTTGATTCTGGATGAGTTTCGACTGCCCATTTCGAGTTTTGATTTTAGCTGTGCATTGCTCGTGCAATTTTTTGGTGCAGACCCCTCTTGCTCTTCGCGTTCACGGAGGCTAATCTGGTCCTTCCCCGTGTTAGCAGTCTAAGCCTCTGTGTTCGCGGAGGTAAACCTGATTCTTCTCCATGCTCGCGTAGTGTATTTAGTCCCTGAACAATGTCAGTCATTAAAAACATGTTTTAAAACTTATTTTCACAATTTTTATATTTTCAAGCTTCGTTTGAAAAAGAGATTTTGTGAGTTTTCAAGGCAAAGTTATTGGGTAAGTATTTTTTGACCTATTTCATTACATTAGTTGATTTGTGATTTTAACATCTAATTTTGGTTTTTAAATGGTGGAATTTGGGAGTTTTGGGACTTTGATTCCTAAATTTTAATTGATGATTTCTCCCTCATCCTAGATCCGTTTTCGAATTGATTTTCACCATTGGAATTTTTATTATAAGGAGAATGTTTTGATGTAAAAATTTCCAGATTCTGGAGACTTTTTCCGGTATGAGATTTTTGACATTTTACTCTTTCTCTTCGAATTAATTGATTTTAGTGTCATTAGAGTCGTTATGTGATTGTGATGCCATATTTGAATAGATAATGGTGATTTGGAGTACCGTAAAAGGGGGAAGACGGCAATTTCTTCTTGATTTTGAGTCTTTATTTGAGGCAAGTGGACTTCTTACCTTTTGTTAAGTATGAATAAACCTTGCATGCTCCAATGTGCATGGATTGGAGTACTT
>DF358929.1:26257-40826 GCA_000787875.1 Solanum virginianum | reverse complement strand
TTACAGTTATGTTTGCTGATTGTACCATGCAGGAGTATGAGTGTCCGATTGGTTATTGTTTTATTATAATAGTACTTATATGGTAGTGTCCTATAACTGATTACTTGTATGACTTAACTTTATCTTAATGTGATACCTTGTGTTAGGTTGAGTACGATTAGTACTTAGGCTGGTAGGTCGATAAGAGGTATCTATCCTCTGTTATCTTCTATGTAGTGGAATTTGTTAGTATGCTCTTCTTGCATATAGGTTGTTGTACTAGCGCTTTTAAGTCTGTTGCTTGACTCAATTTTTTGGCTCTGTGTACCCTCTTTTCTTCTTCTCTGTTACTTATTTTATTATGGTTTTATCTCTTGTGTAGTTACTTGCGTTACACTTACCTTAATTATGTATTGTGTATACTTACTTTATTTGTAGAGCTCGGTCAATCTATACCTATAGAGTATCATTGGTTTGGTCCTCATAGTACACTTCTGTACCCCGTAGATCATAGTACGGTCCTTATGATTGATTATATTTCATATAAAGCTATTTTGGATCTCAAAGATTGGAGTGAGCTCCTGGCATTCGGAGTTATCAATTTCTATCTAGTTTTTGCTAGGCTAGTCTTTATGTTGTATTTATAGATAGCTTATACTGATAGTGTATTTGTAAAAGCCTTGTACTCCTAATTTTGTTAGGTGCTCGATTACTGGCTAATGCCAAGTCTTGGGGTGAGTTCTTATATATTCTTTCATTGGTTTTCTCTTTTTCTCCTCTTTTTTGAGCTCTTTGCTTCTTATTGTTGTGTTCTGGGTGATAGCTCATTGTCTATTATTTCGAGCTATAGGTTAGGCTTACCTATTGATGGATTGCAGTTGGTCTATCATGTCTTGAGAAATTGAATCATTATAAGTTAGTATTAGAGATTTAGATTGACCAATATCATCGGTATGGGAGCAATGCCTAATAGAGTCCTATGGATCAATGCGGAGATGTCTGTGTCCTATCTTTGGGAGGCTACAAAGCATTTATGGAAAATTATATTCTTGACCCTTTATGTTTGTTTTTGCATTGAGTCACCTCTAAAATGACTTCTTTAGAATTCACCCTCTCTTGGATGTGTTGCACGAGGCTGCACATGGATATGATTATGTCATTAAGACATTCTACTAGAAACGAGACAGTTGGTTCTCAGATTGGAGATAGATTGGTTGTTCCCAAGCAGGATTCATTGTCCATATTTAGAGTATGTTATTAGGTTTCTTAAGTTGATTGGGAACACTTTCACCTTGTTCTTTAATAAGCAGGATTTGCCCTAGAGATTCTTTAGGGGGTTGATTTTACCACTTGTGGAATTTCACTGGGTATGTTGTTGTTGTTGTTTGATTTGGAATTAGAGCACTAGACAGCACCAAAGACTACCTTTCTCAGGTTGTGAGTCATGTGAGGGACGTAAGGAAGGCATGCCTTGACACTTACAGACCTTATTAGTATCACAACAGTGATAACCTTTCATTTATAGGCAAGTATCAGTTCAGTAAGGGTCATTATCCTTCACAACCGATCAAACCTATAGTAGTACTAGCTAAAGCATCGGAAGGCATGCCTTGACACTTACAGACCTTATTAGTATCACAACAGTGATAACCTTTCATTTATAGGCAAGTATCAGTTCAGTAAGGGTCATTATCCTTCACAACCGATCAAACCTATAGTAGTAGTACCTCAGTCTCTAGGAAGTTCTGAGGTAGGCTACAGTGCCTACAGCGGACATAGTTCAAGTTTGGATATTAAGCTTTGTATTTTTGACATTCAGGTCATAAATCCCTTTTGTGGAAATTAGGTCTTCTTAATAGTTTGTATTCTACAGAGCATGTTACGTGTGTGGTGGGCTAGGCTACTATGTTAGAGATTGTTGTACAACCCTACAACCCTAGTGATAGGTTAAGAAGGTTCAAGACAGTTGGCCCTCAGTACAGCAAGCTAGGTGTCACGCTGTGAGCATACACCTTTGGCGAGGCCGGCAATCAAAAATCATTGTTTGACCCAAATGAACTCTTAGTCTAGCTAACTCAATCAGCAGAACACTCAACTCAATAGAAAGTTAGTTCAAGTGAGCATTTAAGAATATCATCATCAATAAGCAAATAATATATTTAAAATACTTAGCATACAATGTAACTTAACTTCATAAACTCAACAATAAAATTATGGTTTTAAAATAGACTCTTAAATAATCATTTTGACTCATATCTACCTATTTATGAAGCTGCTATCTAATGCATAAGAAAATACCAAAATAAGTCTAAAGCTACCTTAAATAACTACTGTTAACTAAGATTTCGAAGAAAAGAGTTCCTCTGGATGCAAGGTGGTCTCACCAACCATTGATGGATAGAAGTCTTATCGAAGTATCTACATTAATGAGTATCTAAATCTGCATCATAAAATGATGCAACATTGAATGACATTAGTAAGTGGAATGTATGGTATTTAAAATAGCTAAAGAAAATAATACACATGGATATTGAATGCGAAGAACAAAGCTCAACTGAACTCAATATAATATGCAACTTCAAAAATAAAACAATGCTTTCAACAATCATGTATGAATAAGTAACTCGGTAAAATAATATATTTACTCTTATGGAGTTTCTTTAATCGATAACTATCACCTATGAGCGAGTGATGATACAATGTAGCAATATCGTTGCTATATCCATCGAATACCTTGTCAGATTAAAGGATATTAATGTCGATGGATCCAATATAAAGTCCTCTTTTGGGATAAGAGAGGCTAGGTGTTTATCCTACATTGTCTATGTAGTTTATTGAGTTTGAGTTGCCTCTGCTCTTTACCCAAGTTGATGCTCAATACAACTTCCAAAATATTATATGCGTATATCTATCATGTGAATACATTGCTCAAAAATCATCTCTTCTAATCTTATTGGACTCTCACCAAACTCAAAAACTTAATCTCATCTCAAATTATCACATTCTCTCATAAAACATATCGTGTGTGTGTATGTATATATATATATATATATATATATATATAAACATACATATACTTTTGCAAATACTCATTTTTTTGTCAAAACTCTTCTCTTAAAACTTCATTTATGCTCAACTCTTATTCACATCTCATTAAAACTCTTTTATCAAACAACACTTATTGTAAGGACCCTTAAGTTAGAAGTCTGCAAAGTGCAGAAGAAGTGGTACTAGAAAGGGGCAAAGCCATTTCACGAGCCTAGTCCATGGATCATGATTCAATCCATAAGCTGTAGACTAAGCTCGTGGATGGGGCTCATGATTTGGGAATTTTCTAACTATTGAAGGGGTTTGCGAGGTCAATTTATGGCCCGTGAAATGAAACATGACTCTTGGATAGTGGTCGTAAATGGAAGCTTGGAGTTTCTAGAAAATTTGAGTTTCTGGAAATGAAACCACGACCAACAGGATAGCTTGTATTCTTGTTTATGGTGCATGGTTAGGTCTCGTGGATGGTGTCCTAAAAATTGGAAATTGTCTAAGTGTGGAAGGGTTCTACGGGACTATTCCTCTACCTAGGTTTCATCATTGGGAAGGTCAAAAACCAGACTCAAAAGATTAGAAAAGGAGAATAGGATGATTCAAACCATGACTCGTAGTTGAGTCCACGATCGATAATCGGGGTCTCATGGATTCACTTCGGTAGTTTTTATGAAGGGTATTTTTTTCCTTTCTGTGTATTCTAGGCCTAAAACGATATCATTTTTAGGTTCTCTAAGACCCCAATCAGACTTAAAACCCTCTAAGGATCCCTCATCCCTTTCAATATCTGATCCTCTAAAAAATACTCTAAGTCAAGCACTCTCAAGAACAAGAAAGGCAAGGCTAGGGTTTCAAAGGATTTTTGCCCAAAACTTCAAGTTCCATCTTCATGGGCTCTAATCAAGGTATCTGATTTGATTTGTGGGTTTCTTTCATCCACAAAGTCCTTCTTTAAACATTTTTATCTTTTCTTTAAGTTTCTTAAATTACCATTATGCATGCCAATGATTTAAATGATGATTTTGTGTTGTATCATTATGTATTTTGTCTCCAATATTATCATGCAATATTTTACTATGTGTTTTCATGAGTATAGAGTTGATGATTATGACCCTATTGTTAGGGTTTAAATTGATGATGTGTGGGCTGACAAAGATTTGACTTAAAATTACATATTTTCCCATGTTTATGGATTATTCTCTTGATTCATGAGTTTCCAAGTCAATGTACAAACCCACCAAGTTTAAGATGATTTTACATGATATGTTAATGATAATGAGGACATAGAAAAATTTGAGTTAACGATTTTGTTAAAGATATAAGCATGTTAGTGATGTCCTTGAAAGATGTTTATAATGGTTCCCAAAGTGAAAGGTCAACTCTCACATGATGGTTCCTAAGCTTTTGAGCTACTCTATGACATTGTTTCTTATGAATCTATGTTTCATTACTTCACTTAATATATGTCTTAAAGTATCCCATGGGATGACTTAGCATCGAATGAGGCATTGAGGTGAGGTTTAGTGAGGGAATTCTAGAAGCAACCCTTTGACCCATTAACTATGTGCCACCATAAAAGCCCTCGTAGGCTAGGCTAGTGGATCCACATAGGCCATTTATGTTGTTAATGATGCATGCTATATGATGGAGTTTCACTCGGCAAGTGGACTCTCTGTGCCAACGTAGGGGGTTATACGTGATTCCATGTAGTGTCTCACATGGTCATATATATTGGTTATAGTCCATTCCCACAATGTGTGAAATTTGATATTTTCGTTCCATCATATGTGTTTCATTTAATGCATTGCTTTTACTTCATATTGAATCTCATTCCTTGTGCGTACATAAGCTCATTTAAATATTGACTTATCATCTCATTCATGGAAGTATTTCAATTTATGAATAATGGCATTACAATTTCGTGTTTGCATTACATCTCACATACTTAGTATATTCCAACATACTAACATATATTTTGCCTACATGATGTCACCATGTAGGGACTGATACTCTTTCTCCTCTGATATATGGCTAGATTATTGGCTTTCAGGACTAGTGATAATGGTGAGCCATTCGTTTGGGTCTTCGCTTATTTTCTTCATGCTTGTAATATTTGGTGGATGTATATTTTTAGCTTTTCAAGAACTAGAGGAGTTTACTTTCTAACTTTATTTAACATCTTTTCTATCAGAGGGAAATCGAAACTATGCAGGAATTTTCATTTACTCATGTTTAGATGGTATGTTTTAGACGATAATGTATGTTGAATGTTCCTTCTAAATTTAATGATTTTTTTAGTCCCTTCCCTATTTTATTTTTGACTTATGTACATGTTTACCTATGAATGCTTGATATGCTAAAATGGCTTGGATAAGGTACCTACAGGTTTCACATTCGTTGCATTACGACTAGGCCATAGGTTTAGATCATGACAAACTTGGTATCAGAGCACGAAGTTTTAAAATGCCCCTCGAATATCCAACTGTACCACGTCGAGTAGAGTCTTCTTCAAAGTTGTGAAGTACACCACAACCATGAATGAGAGGCTATAAGATGTTTAGGAAATGTTTTCCTTTTTCATAACTTATGTCATGCCTTTAGAGTTGTCTAAGGTTCTCCTATATCTAACAACATTCTCTTTGCTATTTCTAGATCATGCCACCAAGAAGAGCTCCTCAACCAAGGAATACACCTGAGCAACGAGCCCCTTCTTTGCAACAAAATAAGGGGGTCTAACATGCAGAGTCTAGAGTTTTACTATGTTAGCCCAATCTTTAGCTAGCCAAGAAAATGGGGAGATTTAGATCCCTCTTTAAGTACCCACACCGACCACAAGGGTTCGAGACTTCATGAGGATAAACCCACTAAAATTTCATGGCTCTAAGGTCGATGAAGATTCAATTGATTTCATTAATGAGACTTACCAAATTGTCGCCCATAATAGAAGTACTATTGGAGGGGAATGTCAGTTAGTGGCCTACCAACTCTAGGGTGTGGCGAAGATATAGTACGAACGATGGGTTGAAGAAAGGGACTAAGGAGCAGGTCATACTGAATGGGAGCAATTCAAGAGTGCGTTCTTGGACCAGTTCTTCTCGCTAGAGCTAAAGGAGGCCAAAGTGGAAGAATTCATAAATCTAAAGCAAGGGCACATGACCGTGAGAGAATGTTCTCTCAAATTCACCAAACTCTCAAAGTATGCCCCATTTATGGTAGCGTATCCAAGGGCAAAGATGAGAAAGTTCATATTCAGAGTGTTAGATTTAGTGTCTAAAGAGTACAAAATTGCATTGCTTGTGAAGGAGATGGACATCTTCCATTTGATTTCCTATGCCAAACAAATTGAGGAGGAAAAGCTAAGGGAGCCGTCTAGAGAGTCTAAGAGGGCTCAGGTGGATGGTGGAGGATATTCTCACTAAACGAGTAGTGGTCACAACAAATTTCAATGCGCAAAAAAGCAAGAAGGCTAAGGGAAATGCTCCTCCTTCCCAATTCAACAAGGATAAGGGGGCAAATCAAAAGTCACAAACTCCCAATTGCCTTAAATGTGGGAGGCCTCACAAAAGGGGAGTGCTTCACCAATTTTAATACATGCTTCAAGTGTGTAAAGCCTAGACACCATGCCAAAGACTGTAGGAGCAGAGGTACTAAACCACAAGGCCAAGGTGGACAAGCTCACGGTGTCCCAAGGACCAATCAATTCTATGCTCTTCAGGGCCACCAAGAAGTAGAAGAGGCTCGGGATATGGTTATTGGTATGTTAAAAGTTTATGATTTTGATATATATGCATTGTTAGATTTGGGAACAAATTTGTCTTTTGTAACTTGTTTTCTTGCAAATAGATTTCATGCATGTTTTGAAGTCCTTAATGAGCCTTTCGAAGCGTATACTCTCGTAAGAGAGTCTATAGTTGCACAAAGAGTCTATGGAAATTGTCCCATATCTATCTTGCATAAAGTTGTCCCTTGTGATTTTGTAGAACTCTCTATGATTGATTTTGATGTTATACTTGGAATGAATTGGTTGCATCCTTCTTATGCTTTCACAAATTTTTGGACTTGTAGAGTCAAGTTTCAATTCCTAAATGAGTCCACTCTTGAGTGGGAGGTAATAGTCCCTCATATAGAGGTCGATT
The DNA here is from genome assembly GCA_000787875.1 of Solanum virginianum. Classification (NCBI taxonomy): domain Eukaryota; kingdom Viridiplantae; phylum Streptophyta; class Magnoliopsida; order Solanales; family Solanaceae; genus Solanum; species Solanum virginianum. The sequence continues at coordinate 33,669 of DF358929.1, read as the reverse complement.
GTCTCATATCTAAAATCTTGGAAAATAATCTCTAAAGGGTACATGTATCATCTAGTGAGAGTTAAAGATGTCACTTCTAATATCCCCTCTTTTGAGTCGGTTCCTATTGCGAATGAGCTCCCTCTATTATGAATGTTCCTCCTAAAAAAAATAGATATTGGCATAGAACTCTTGCCTGGCACTCAACCTATCTTTATTCCTCCTTATAAAATGGCTCTGGTGGAGTTAAAGGAGTAAAGGGAGAAATTGAAGAAATTGTTGGATAATGGTTTCATTAGACCTAGTAGGTCTCCATGGTGTGCCCCGATATTGTTTGTGAAGAAGAAAGATAGGTCACCTTGAATGTGCATAGATTACTGGCAACTCAACAAGGTCACTATTTAAAATAAATATCCACCCCTAAGGATAGATGACTTACTTGACCAATTACAAGGAGCCAAGCATTTTTCTAAGATTGATTTGTGGTCTGAATATCACCAACTAAGGGTAAGAGAGAGTGACATTCCTAAAATGGCTTTCCAAACTAGGTATAGGCATTTTAAATTCGTAGTAATAACTTTTAGCTTAAGTAATGCACCGACAATCTTCATAGATCTTATAAATAGGGCATTCAAGCCCTACATTGATATGTTTGTTGTGGTATTCATTGATGATATCCTAATCTTCTCCCTGATGATATCCTAATCTACTCCCAGAGTGAGGGAGAACACATGGAGCATTTGAGGGTGGTTTTGTAAACCTTAAAGGAGCAAAGGCTATTTGCAAAGTCTGAAAATTGTGAATTTTGGTTGAAAGAAGTTGTTGTATTAGGTGATGGGATCAAAGTTGATGCTAAGAAGACAGAGGTAGTAAGAAATTGACCAAGGCAATTGACTCCTATGGACATTAGGAGTTTCTTAGGCCTAGCTGGTTATTATAGAAGGTTTGTTAAAGGTTTCTCCTCCATTTCATATCCATTAACTAAGTTGACTCAAAAGAAAGTGAAGTTTGTGTGGATAGATAAGTGTGAGAAGAGTTTCCAAAACTTGAAGGATCAATTGAATTCGATTCCAATTTTGACCTTGCCGAAGGGAGCCAATGGATTTGTGCTTTATAGTTATACCTCAAGGATTGATTTGGATTGCGTGTTGATGTAACATGGTAAGGTTATTAGCCTATGCCTCAAGGAAATTGAAAGTGCATGAGAAGAACTATCCAACACATGATCTTGAACTCACGGCCATGGTGTTTTCATTGAAAATTTGGTGGCACTACTTCTATGAGGTTCATGTGGATGTTTTCACTGAACACAAAAGCCTTCAACATATGCTCACTCAAAGAGACCTCAACCTAAGACAACAAAGGTGGTTAGATCTTCTAAAAAACTATCACATGAGTATGAAGTATCACCCGGGCAAGGCTAATATGGTAGTCGACGCACTTAGTAAGGTATCCATGGGTAGCGTATCTCACTTAGAAGATGATGGAAAATGGAAGTTATCCAATGAAGTCCATAGGTATGTTAGGTTGGGGGTAAAGTTGAATGATACTGGTAATAGAGGTGTGATGGTGCTACATGGCTCCGAGTATTCATTAATTGAAGATCTTAAGTCTAAGGAAGATCTTGATCCCACCTTGGTCGAAGAAAAATAAAGGTCTTCTCACAAGGGGAGATGGGGTACTTCACTATCAAAGGAGATTGTGTGTTCCAAATGATAGTGAGTTGAAGAGATTGATATTGCAAAAGACTCATAACTCTTCCTATTCTATGCACCTCAGTTCCATAAAGATGTATCAGGATTTGAGAGAAGTTTATTGGTAGAACGAAATAAAGAAGGACATTGTAAGGTTTGTGTATAAATGCTCCAACTTTCGAAAAACTCACTTTTTGTCAAAACACTTTTCTTTCATGCTCAACACTCATTCACATCTTATCAAAACTCTTTTCTCAAACAACACTTATTATAAGGACCCTCAAGTTAGAAGTCTAGAAAGTACAGAAAAAAGGGTACTGTTAAGGGGTAGGGCCATTTCATGAGCCTAGTCCAGGGCATGTGGTTCAATCCATGAGCCTTAGACTAGGCTCGTGGATGGGGGCTTAGGATTTGAGAATTTTCTAAGTGTTGAAGGGATTCACAAGAGAAATTTCTGGTTCGTGAAATAAAACATGACCTATGGAAAGTGGTCATAGATGGAAGCCTAGAGTTGCTGGAAAATTTGAGTTTTTAGATATGAAACCATGCCTAACGGGATAGCTCTTGGTCCCATTTATAGTCTACGGTTAGGTCTCATGGATAGTATCCTGAAAAATGGAAAATTGGCTAAGTGTGAAAGCGTTCCACGAGATGATCCATGACTCTTGCATTGTTTTACGACTCGTAACTTAGTTTCGTGGTTAAGGATTTGGAAATCATTCTGTGAAGATTGGAAAACAAGAGTATGAAAACTCAAACCATGACACATGGTTGAGTCCATGACACATGGTTGAGTCCATGACCTATAATTAGGTCTCGTGGATTCACTTCGGCAATTTTAATGAATGACATTTTTGTCTTTTCTGCATATCCTAGGCACAAAACTACATCATTTTTAGGTTTCTTAAGCCCCTAATCAAACCTTAAACCCTCCAAAAATCCCTCAATCCTTTCACTCTCTTATCCTCTAAAAAATACTCTAAGGAGAACACTCTCAAGAACAAGGAAGGTAAAGCTAGGTGGTTTCAAAGGTTCTTCCTCCAAAACTTCAAGTTCCTTCTTCATGGAGTCCAATCAAGGTATGTGAGTTGATTGGTGGCTTCCTTTCACCCACAAAGTCCTTCTTTAAACCTTTTTAACTTTGTTTTAAGTTAATTAAACTACCATTATGCATGTCAATGATTTAAATGATGATTTTCTAATGTATCATTGTGTATTTTTCTCGAATGTTATCATGCAATGTTTTACTATATTTTCCCATAAGTATAGAGTTGATGACTATGACCCCATTGTTAGGTTTTGAATTGATGATCTGTGGGCTGCCTAGGGTTTGATTTATTGTTACATATTTTTCCATGTTCATACATTTTTATCTTGATTCATGAGTTTTCAAGTCAATGTACAAGCCCCCAAGTTTAACATGATTTTACATGATATGCTAATGATTATGAAGGCACAAAAAAAGGTTCTAAATTAATGATTTTGTTAAAGATATAAATATGTCAATGATGTCCTTAAAAGATGTCTATGATGGTCCCTAAAGCGAAAGGACAATTCTCACTTGTTGGTTCCTAGGTTTTCGAGCAACTTTATGAAATTGCTACTTATGATTCTAAGTTTCATTACTTCACTAAGTATTAGTCTTAAAGTAATACATGAGATGACTTTGCACCAAATAAGGCATTTAGGTTAGGTTAGGTAAGGGAACCCTATAAGAAACCCTTTGTCCCATTAACTATGTGCCACCATAGGAGCCCTCATAGGCTAGGCTAGTGGGGTCACTTAGTTTGGATCTCCACTATTTTCTTCATGATTTTACTATTCAGATGGATGTATTCTTTTGGATTAATGAGAACTGGAGGCGTTTACTTTCTAACTTAATTTTACATATTTTCTATTTGAGAGAAATCAAAATCGTGCACCGGTTCCTATTGACTGATGTTTAGATGGTATGTTTTTGGACTATAATGTATGTTGAATATTCCTTCCAAATTTTATGATTTCCCTTAGTGTTTTCCCTATTTTATTTCTGCACTATGTACATGTTTACCTATAAATTCTTGATATGCTAAGATGACTTAGATGAGTTGCCTATAAGACTCTCATTCGTTATATTACGACTAGGCCAGAGGCTTGGGTTGTGTTATTTATGCTCAAAACTCATTCTCTTTTATTCTAAATAAAATATTCTTCAACATCATGCATGAAAACCCTCAAATGTCAATTCAATATAACGCATAGTAAAATTATGATCATCAACTCAACTAGGGTTCATGGGAATGTAGCCATGAACGACAATCTCAAGAATTAAAGTATAGAAATAACAATTACCTTCATGCATAATTTAGTAGCACTTAATAAAAGAAGAATTACCTCATTCAGAATTCAAAAAATAAGGTTAAACTCAACTCAATAACAAGACAAAATTTAGATATTAGGCATGTGGAAGAACTCAATCCAATGCTATAAGTAGCTTGACATACTCGAAACACTCCTTCAAATCTTGACAAGGAACCCTAATTTGAAGAAGAACAATCAAGAAATCCTTTCTTAAATTTTTTTAATTTGTTTTCTTGAAAATTCTATGGTTATGATTTAAGGTTTATCTTAGAAATTCACAAATAGATGAAGAAATTTGGATTGCGAAGCTTTAAATCTATGAAGAAGAACTTGTCTTAATGAAGAATCTTGAAAGAAAACCTTAACTTTATGTGTTCTTGAAAATTATTGAGCCTTCATGTTTAGGAGTGAAGGAGCGGATTTTGATTATGAAAAGTTGATTCCTATATGTTTAGGAACATTAAAATGACTCCCCAAAGTTAATAGGACAAAAACACTCTCAAAATATAATAAAGGTATGTCATTTGACTTAGGTAGTGAAGTCCATTTTCACTCTGCATCGCTAATATTGGCCAGGTTTGTGTGTCTCTAGTCAAATAGTCATAATGTCTTACTCTATTGGAAAAATGGACAACTTGGTGGATTTATAAAGAAGACTCAAATACCTTTAATTTGATAAGTTATGGGTCGCCTAACTCTTTATATTCTAGGAGATATGATCATTTTAAGTTAACCCTTATATGGACTCATACGAAAACTTAGTCAATAGAAATCCTTTGAACTAGGATTGGTGTAAGAGATCCCTTATGACCATAAAAAACATGTAAGACACTTTAAGTAATTAAGAATTGATCTTAAATAATTTGAAGTCATTGGATTACCTAATGTTTATAAATCTTATATCAAAACTCAATTGGTAAGGAAGTTTTTAACTCAACTTTGTGCTAGAAGGTTTTTGTGACCTTAATTAATCTCAAAATCGATTCCCACACTAAATAATTAACTTTAACACTTATGCTCAATTAGGAATCATCGGTACAACCTTATACGTATATGAAGGATGACTTAATCTTAGCTTAATTTTTTTTTGAGTGTTGCAATATCTCTCCCTTAGGATCATTCATCCTCGAATGATGATTAGGTTATGGGTTTACTTAAGGAATGAATAAAATGCAAGAACTCAAATACTCAAACTTAAGAATGAATATCAACTCAAAGATAGGAACTCTACTCACTAATGGACATCATACTCGAATTAAGAAGAGGGCTACAATCTTGAACAATTCCATCAAACTTCCTCATAAATTGAAAAGAAAACTACTTATCTGACATAAGGATAGGACTACTATGTATTTAGAGGTATGGCTGCTAGATTTAGCTCAGCAACTCTTCTTAATTATGTTCTTCTTCATGAATACTAACTTTATTCACTAATACTTATAGCTTCCATCAAAGCCTAGGTCTACTACATACTCTTACCAGGTTCAATCCTAATTCAAGGTCACAAAGTGCTACCATAAGATAATCACACTTATACAAATCTAATTCACGAGATTTATGCTCTATGCCTTCGTCGGGATTTTCCTTTAAAAAGTAATACTTTTTTCTACCACTCCACACTTACTTGAGACCCTCAACAAAAAGTCATCAATAACCTACTGCTATCACTCACATAATGATAATTATATATTCAAGCCTGTTATTCCAATCAATTAATGGCTTTGTTGAAGTCGACCTTATTGTATAATTTTCATGCCTGCCTTAGAATCTCTACATCTATAATTGTATTAACTCCTATCAATGGCTAAACCTATACACTCCTACCTATATATTACATATAACAAAACCTCATCTTTCTTCACCTTCATGTCTGTAGCCTTAAATGAAATAAGTACACCACAATTATCATGATACGGAATAGTCATTCACTCCCATCTACCATGACACATCTACTATCAGCATCATCACTAACAAGACTAGAAAGAAAGTTCACTGGAAAGGCTTAGTAGGACAATTTATTGGGGGAAATCTAATCTTATTGCATTTGTAATATAATATGATCTCATCGATCTTTTAGGGCCTATCATGAGTTTATGAGACTATACATACTGTGAAACTCAAGTTATGTCTTGTCACGACCCAAAATCCGAGTGTGATGGAACTTACCTAATCCACCAAGACGAGTCAACCCAAATCCTAAAAAACTTAACATAATAATAAAAGCAGAAGATAAACAATCTAATATGGATAGATGTGTAACACCCCACATACTATAAGTATTGGTACTACACATGTGAAGCATGATATGGACTTTTAAATTAGTGCCAATTTTAAAAGTGTTTGCATCTCGCGTTAAAGGGCGTCGTGTGTATCTAAAGTTTAAAAAAGTTGCGTGTATACATGTTTTGCATCAATTTAAGGGGACTAGGACCTTAAACAAAGGAAAACAATTGAGGTGCTTATAGGACTTAGGAAGCTATCAGGTGAGTATACATGAGTTGCGTTGAGTTAAGGGGACTAAGACCCTAAACAAAGGATAACAATTGAGGTGCTTGTAGGACTTAGGAAGCTAACAGGTGAGTCAGCTACTCACTTAGCTTGAACCTGCGAGTTAAACGGAGACGAGACCCGACGTCAAAATTGTTCAATTTCGATTATGAATAAAGTCCGAGTTAAGGAATTATACACACTTATGTGTGGCTAAAAACCCAAGAGAAAATTGGCCAAAAATCTCCTTAAAAGGGGACCAAAGTAGCTCCCACAAGTCGTATACTTAGAACACAAGGAAAAAAACAGATTGCTCTTTAGTTTACTCTCAACGTTTTGTTGGTGTTCCAAGTAATTTTAAGAGACCTTAAGGCTTATTTGGCAAGTCCTACATGTGAGTAGAAAGGTAAGTAGGTTTACTTATGTGTTTGGTATGGTTTCCCTATGAAAAACAAGAGAGTATGTTGGTTGTATTGAAACTGCAATTTCTGGACAGAATATGTTGTTGATGTTGTTGTGTGCTTTTCTTGTTAAATTAAGAGTTGTTTCTCTTCTTGGTTTTCTGTAATATGAAGTACTACTCATGTACTTAATAAAAGATAGATTGACAGCGGTATAAGCAGGCTATTTGGTTGTTTTTATAGTCCGCAACGGTAAGCATTTACGCGATGTCGCAATTGTGTTTTGATTATAGGACTACTATGTATTTAGAGGTATGTGTATAAATGTGTTGAAAACAGTTTGGTTAAAGTTGGGATAGGTTTGGGATTACCGACGTCGAAAGGTAGCGAAACTATGTAACGTTATGTTAGCCATTTGTTTGTTGCGTAGAATTATCGTGTGCCCTATTTTGTGGACTATTATGAGGCTGGTGTGATGCTAAGACAGGCTGTGCATAATGTGTAGATGCTA
>DF358929.1:2294-22222 GCA_000787875.1 Solanum virginianum | reverse complement strand
AGTGAGTCAAGGTACGATGAAGGGCTTTGAACTTACACAAAATGGAGTACTATATTGCCAAAATAGATTATATGTACCTGATACTAGTGGGCTAAGAAAAAGGATAATGGAAGAAGCCCATCATTGTAGATATTCCATCCATCCAGGATCAACTAAGATGTACCATGACTTGAAAGGGATATTTTGGTGGGGAGGCATGAAAAAGGACCTTATAATGGAATAAGCCCATCATTCCAGATATTCCATCCATCCAAGATCAACTAAGATGTACCATGATGTGAAGGGAATGTTTTGGTGGGGAGGTATAAAAAGGGACCTTGCAGAATTTGTGGTTCAATGTCCAAATTGCCAACAAGTGAAAGTCGAACACCAAAAGCCAAGAGGTTCTAAAAGGAATGTTTTAGTGTGGAGGCATGAAAAAGGACCTTGCAGAATTGGTGGCTCAATGTCCAAATTGTCAACAAGTGAAAGTAGACACCAAAAGCCAAGAGGTTATATGCAATGTATAGAGCTTCAAACATGGAAGTATTCAATTCACTACAAAATTTTGGAAATCCTTCCAAAGGAGTTTAGGTACATAAGTGAACTTAAGTACATCTTTTCATCCTCAAATAGATGGTCAAGCAGAACGCACCATTCAAACATCGGAAGACATGTTGCGAGCTTGTGCACTGGACTTTAAAGGCAATTGGGTGGATCACTTGCCACTTATTGAATTTGCCTATAATAATAGCTATCATTCCACTATCAAGATGGCACCTTATGAAGCTCTGTATGGAAGAAAACATGGATCACCAATTGGATGGTTTGAGGTGGGTTAAACCACCTTACTTGGGCCAGATTTGGTATGGCAAGCCATGGAAAAAGTTAAGGTAATACATGAACGATTGGAAACAGCCCAAAGTCGGCATATATCATATGCAGATATTAGAAGAAGAGGACTGGAATTCTCAGTAGGGGATTGGGTATTCTTAAAGGTATCTCCAATTAAAGGGATTATGAGGTTTGCTAAGAAAGGGAAACTGAGCCCACGATACATAGGGCCATATCAGATTACTAAGAGATTTGGGCAGGTTGCATATGAATTAGAGTTACCCCAAGAGCTTTAAAGTGCATATCATGTTTCATGTGCATAGTACTCATACATGTAATGTGTGGGGTGTTACTAGAGCTACCCCAAGAGCTTTCAATGGTTCATTCGATTTTCCATGTCTCAATGCTTCGAAAATGCATAGGTGACCCATCCCGTATCAAGAGACCAGATGTCGAAATTGTTCAATTCCAATTATGAATAAAGTCTGAGTTAAGGAGGTATCTTTGGCCCATGTTATGCTATATTTACAGCCCAACATGAAGGATTAAATAGGCCCAATAACATTCCATAACATTTTACTAATTGGGCCCAAAACAAAAGAAGAGAAAAATCTACACATAGGCAGCCCAAGTCCATTACCTTTAGAGATCCATTTGGCCCAAATTTTAACTAGGAAGCTGCTGTATCACCAGTTATGTTATACATATTTATGTTGGCTAAAAAACAAAGAGAAATTTGGCCAAAAATCTCCTTAAAAGGGGACCAAAGCAGCTACCACAAGTCATATACTTAGAACACAAGGAAAAAAAAACAGATTGCTCTTTCGTTTACTCTCAACGTTTTGTTGGTGTTCCAAGCAATTTTAAGAGACCTTAAGGCTTCTTTGGCAATTCCTATATGTGAGGGGAAAGGTAATTAGGTTTACCTATGTGTTTGGTATGGTTTCCCTATGAAAAACAAGAAAGTATGTTGGTTGTATTGAAACTGAAATTTCTGGACAGAATGTGTTGTTGATGTTGCTGTATACTTTTCTTGTTAAATTAAGAGTTATTTCTCTTCTTGGTTTGCTGTAATATGAAGTATTACTCATGTACATAACAAAGGATAGATTGGTAGTGGTATAAGCAGGCTGTTTGGTTGTTTTTATAGTCTGCAATGGTAAGCATTTATGCGATGTCGCAATTGTGTTTTGATTGGAACTTGTGGGCTGATGTAGACATAGCTATTACTCCACGTTTTTCATTATTGATATGGTACTTTTCTGAGACTTTGAAGGCTGATATTGTGTGTAAATGGATGAAGAACAATTTGGTTTAAGTTGGGATAGGTTTGGGATTACCGACGTCGAAAGGTAGCGAAAAGATGTAACGTTATGCTGGCCGTTTGTTTGTTGCGTAGAATTGTCGTGTGCCCGGTTTTGTGAACTGTTATGAGGCTGGTGTGATGCTAAGACAGGCTATACATAATGTGTAGATGTTAATGTCCATTAGGAAATGCAATTAAAGGTAAAATAGTAGAAAAACACGCTCGGGATTGTAGGTGCACGCTTGCTGCCCTGTGTTGTTTCTATGTGAAATTGTGTGTCTAAGATGTTTCTATTGGCCTCTAATGCTAGTTTTATTAATTACTGTGTTGTAGCTAAATATTTTGAGGAAGAGAAGGTTATTCCAAGGTAAAAGTGACGTCGTGCAATGAGGTATGTAAGGCTATTTGATTTCCTATCACTTGGCATGAAATATAGATTCCTGGAAGAATCACCTAGCTAGGGACGATCCTATGATGAGGGTAGCCCGAGGGGGCTAAGGAAGAGCCTAGCCAAGGATGAACTCGATACAGTTATCCCTGATCAGCTGGGTCTTTTACAGCATGCTGTGCACAGATTTTACAGATTCTATAGTAAAGGTAAAGTGATATAAAGAATATAAAGTATATGATCCCATAGTATAAGCAAAGGTGGTCTCTTATCATACATCAGCGCATAGTTTTATTTGAGTTGTTATTTCGTATATAGTGTTTCCTGCCTTACATATTCAGTACATTATCTCATACTGTTGTCTCTTATGGGGGACCTGCATTTCATACTGCAGGTACAGGTGCTAGTAGATCTCCCCAGTAGGAGTATTTGTTATTTCATATACAATGTTTTCTGCCTTACATATTCAGTACGTTATCTCGTACTGACATCCCTTACGGGGGACCTGCATTTCATGCTGCACGTATAGGTGCTAGTAGATCTCCCCAGTAGGAGTACAAGATATCCAGCTTTTGTCACCAAGCTCCAGGTTGCTTAGGGGCTTTGCATGTCTAGAGTTTATGTTTTTGTATGGTATAGTTAGTTGAGGCAGGGCCTGTCCTGACCCTTATCAAACACTTGTGATTATTTAGAGGCTTTGTAGACTATGTAAATTAAAAGATGAGCACAGGCAATTAAAACTACAACCTTCCCAAAACTGGTTTCATGTGTACAAGCCTCTAAATACAGAATACTCAAAGGAAATACATGTCTCAAATGTCTAGTTTTCAAATAAAACAAAAGATAAAAATGGGATTTTCGAAGGCTTGTTGGAGATGTAGACAACTACCTCACAAATGATCTGGTAGCTCAATCTAACAAAAAGGAGGTCTAGCAGGGTGGACCGGGCTGACAACCTACAAAATGTAAAAAGGGGTGAGCACCAAACAACAGGGTACTCAGTGAAATGGAACTAACCTAAAATAATGCAATGAAGAATGTAAGTACTCCTTTACTCCCAACCACAAACTGTGGAACTACAACCCTGCACTCAGAAAAGTCCTAGCATAATATAATATACATTTAACAAATAAAATAGATATACTAATCACCTGAATCCATACTCAAAAATATATAAATATGTCCAACAGTTACTCAAGTCAATGACACAATACGTGTATACTCTCATAATAAAAACAATGATAATATCAGATAGATATGATATAAGATGGAGTGGATCCCATGAGATGTAAATAATGTGATACAATGTCACATAATCATGATGTACGTTTGTCCTACAATACACATCCATTGATAACCTCAGACAATGACCTCGACCAATTCTCACTCTTCTGAAAATGACCTCGAACCATTTGAAAATGACTAATGTGTAGATGTTAATGTCCATTAGGAAATGCAATTAAAGGTAAAATAGTAGAACTCGGACCTAATATCAGCCAAAATATTACCTTGGCCCATTGACAGAAACCTCAGCTATGATCGACCGATAGAGATCTCAGCCACTAACCCACATGTTAGCTTATTCATCTCTTGACTGTAGCCATCACAAGTATCAATGGACGAGTAATAATAGATGAAAATATGCATGATCACAATTATATCAAATTATTAATATGATTTCATTATCATCAATATATCAATATCGTCAGTATCTCAATATCGTTAATATCAATATCATTAGTGTCTCAGTTCACCAATGTCTCAATCTCAATCTCATCTCAACATAAGTGTCATCACCATATCAATATCAAATGATTCATAAAATCACATAGATTACGATGTCACAGTTTATCTCACAAGTCATGATATCATCATATGAATGAGTAATTAATCTGAAATCTCATGATCAAAGCCTAAGATGATACAATTCTACCCTAAAGTATTCAATTCAATTCACATAGGAGCATAAAATGTTCAACTATACTTAACAAAAGGTTACAAGTCCACTTGCCTTAGATAAAGTCTCGAATCAAATTAAATCCAACACATTTCCATTTCTATGACACTCCGAATAACCAGAATCTATCTAAATATAGCATCACAATCACATAACTAATCTAATGACACTAAAATCAATCAATTTGGAGAAAAAAGGGTAAAGTGGTCAAAATTTTCATTCTAGAAAAAGCAACTAGAATCTGAAAATTAATGCATGAAAATATACAAAAGTAACAAGGAGTTCAACGGTTAAAATCATTTCGAGAATGGAGCTAAGATGAGGGATGAATCATCAATTAAAGTTTAGAAATAAAATTCCGAAAAATTCCCAATTCCACCATTAAAATCCCAAAATATAAGTTAAAAAAATTAATCAAAGGAAATCAATGAAATACGTTAAAAAATAGTTACCCAATCGATTTGCCTTGAAAAACCTTAAAGTATCTCTCTAAAATGAAGCTTGGAATATTAAAAATGGTGAAAAGGATTTAAACACGTCTTTAAAAAAGTTTCAGTGTACAGGGGTAAATAATGCTTTGCGAACGCGAAGAACTATCTGCGAATGTAGAAGCTAAGAACTCCTGAAGCTCCACAAATGTGGAAAGCTCAGCCGTAAATGCGGGGTAAAGCCTATCGAGCACCGCAAATGTAGGCCCCACCCTTGTGTTGACAAAGGATTAATTTTGCCACTCTATGAATGTTGTGAGGACCGCACAGATACAGAGTAAACATTATCCTGCACCAAAAGTAATTACACACTAGCAATAACACAACCTAGGAAAACACGATTACGACCTTTTGGATTTATTCAAATCCCGTGAACACATTCCAAGCATGGAACCATAGCAGAAATGACGTTCCAGACTCAATGGAACCGTTAGAATTCGAATATTGAACCTCTTTGACCCAGAACTTGAGAAAGATCATTTAAACTAGTTTTAGAATCAAAAACTCAAAATATTCTCGGAAGCTCTAAAAAATACAATGAAGCCATTTCTAGCATTAGTTTCATCATTCGAAACCACAGGAACTGATGGAATTTCGATCCAAGTGTCCGAACTTTGAATGTTGATCACAGTCAAACTTATGATTCAAAATAAACTAAAAATGCAACTTTTGGCCTAAAATCTCTATTTTAGCTTCAAATTCAATTTTGCAAGTTCTTCTAGACCAGATTCGGCATTGCAGAGATGATAAAATCAATAGAATCGTAATCTGACACTCGAAACTCAATGATTTCAAAACTAAAAATTTTCAACTTTAAGACTTTTAAAAACTCTTTCTTTAGCAAAACTGTAACTTTTTACAAGATTTTTAAAAAAATGACTCAGGGTAACTTTCGGGAAGGACAAAATGATAATTTGGTCAAAATGCCAAAAATAACCTTCGAGGTCATTACATCATCCATTACTAAAAATAATGTTTGTCCTCAAACATGGTATAAGGGATATGTATGAAGGCTCAAATAACTGAGGGCATCAGGCACGTATATCTGACTCTATCTCCCAGGTAGCCTTATTTTCTGCCCTATGGCTCTACTAGACCTTTATTGAAGTGATCTTCTTAGTCCTCAACTTCTATACCTGCCTATCAAAAAGGGTCATCGGCTGCTCCTCATAAGTCAAATCAGGGCATAACTCGTTTGAATCCATGGAAATCATATATGACTCATTCGGAATGTAATGCTGCAACATTGAAACATGAAACATAGGATGGATTTGAGGTAGGTTGGGTGGCAAAGCAAGTCTATAAGCCACCTCTACCACTCTATCTAGAATCTCAAAAGGGCCAACAAACCTTAGACTAAGCTTTCCCGTCTTCCTGAATCTCATGACACCCTTCAAGGGTGACACCTTCCACCAAACAATATCACCAACTAAATTCCAACCGACGAATTTGTGTGTCTATATAGCTCTTCTGGAGACTCTGGGTTGTTACCAATCTACTCTAAATCAACTGTACTCACTCTAGATCATCCCTTAACATATCAACACCCATGCTCTCCACTGCTACAGTTTCAAACCTTCCGATGGGAGATCTACATCTCCAGCCATATAAGGTCGCAAAAGGAGTCATCTGAATGCTGGAATGATTATTGGTGTTATATGTAAACTCTTCTAAAGCCAAGTGCTAGTCCCATCTAGCACCATAATCATTAACACAAGCTCGAAGCATATCCTCTAATACTTGAATGGTCCTCTCGGACTAGCCCTTGGTCTAGGGGTGAAAAGCTTTACTTAAATCCAAATGGGTACCCAACCCATGATGTAAGGCCCTCCAATAGGGTGAAGTAAACAATGACCTTTGATCTAATATTATGGATATCAGCACCCTGTGAAGTGTCAGAATCTCACTGATAGAAAGCTAGGCCAGTCTCTTAGTTGTATACTTCACTTTTACCATAATGAAGTGGGCATACTTAGTCAACAAATCCACCACTACCCAAATAGAGTCAAATCCCCCAACAGTAAGAGGTAAGCCAACAATGAAGTCCACGGCAATATGGTCCTAATTCTACTTGGGAATAGGCATTCTCTGAAGCTCCCTACCTAGCCTCAAGTGCTCCCACTTGACCTGCTGGCATGTCAAGCACTTGGCTACAAACTCTAATATATATCTCTTCATGCCACACCACCAATACTACTGAATCAGTTCATGATACATCTTTGCTGCCTCCGGATGGATAAAGAGCTCCCTCACGTATCAACCTGATCAAATCGCCAACCTTGGGCACACAGATACAACTCCCAATCCTCAAATCACCCTCAAAATCAATTTGTGTAACTTAGTCTCTCCTCTTACACCTTGTCATGAATCTGGCATAGTTTCTCATCCTCAATCTGCCTCGTGCGAATCTGATACATCAGTGATAAGTGATTCCCAAAAGAAATAAGCACACTGTTATCCTAAAAAATTTGCAATCTTACTAACCCATTAGCTAGCCTCTGAACTTCCTTGGCCAAGGTCCTCTCCTCCACCCGAATAGCTGCAAGACTCCCCATACTAAAAACCTTCCTACTCAAAGCATCAGCCACCATATTGGCTTTACTCGAGTGGTATAAAATAGTCACATCATAATCCTTTAGAAGCTCAATCCACCTCCATTTTCTCAAGATCAGGTCCTTCTGGCTAAATATGTACTATAGACTACTACGATCGGTGTAGATGTCACAATGAACACCATAAAGGTAATACCTCTATAACTTCAACATAAACGCAATGACTGCCAGTTCCAAGTCATAGGTGGAATAGTTTTTCTCATGAGCTTTTAACTATCTAGAAGCATAAACTATCACCTTTTCTTTTTGCATCAAGACTCCACCCAAACCAATCCCAAATGCATCACAATAGATTGTGAAATCAATACCCATCTCTATCAATGACAAAATAGGAGATATGGTCAACAAATATTTGAGCTTTTGGAGGCTCTCTTTGCACTCTTCTAACCACAAGAATGGAGCATTCTCTTGATTGAGCCTGGTCAATAGGGATACTATAGAAGAAAAATCTTGAACAAATCACATGTAATAACCAGCTAGGCCTATAAAACTATGAATCTCAGTGGCTGAAGTAGGTCTAGTCCATCATTAAACTGCCTCAATCTTTGCTGGATCAACTCAAATACACTCTCTAGACACAATATGACCTAGGAATGCTACCGATCTCAGCTAGAACTCACACTTGGAAAACTTGGCTATATAACCTCTCCTCTAAGCCACTGAAGTAGAATCCTCAAGTGCTTCTCATGATCCTCTTTGGTGTTCGAGTAGACCAATATATTATCAATGAAGACAATAATAAAGGAATCTAAATATGGCCAAAATACATAATTCATCAACTCCATAAATGTGTTCCATTCGAAAAGCTTTCTTTGGAATATCAAAAACCCTGGTCCTCATCCTCAGTTATTGATATTCAGATCTCAAATAAATCTTGAAAAATATGGCTACACCCTGAAGTTGGTCTAATAGGTCATCAATCCTAGGGAGGGGATATTAGTTCTTGACTGTCACTTTATTCAACTGTCTATAATCAATACATATTCTCAAAGAGTCGTCCTTCTTCTTCACGAACAAAATATGGGCACCCTATACACACACTAGGGCGTATAAACCTCTTACTTAAGAGAACTTGGAGCTGATCCCTCAGCTCCTTCAATGCAGCTGAAGCCATATGGTAGGAAGGAATAGAAATGGGCTCGGTGACCGGCTAAAGACCAATGGCAAAGTCAATGTCCCTATCATGAGGGACTCTAGGAAGGTTCGAAGGGAACATATCAACAAACTCCTGAACAATAGGAATAGAATCCATCGATGGTGGCATCACACTGGTATCATGAATAAATGCCAAATATGCAAGATAACCTCACTCTATTAACTTTCATGCCCAAACATAAGATATGAATTTGTTAGGACTGGACCCGTTCAAACCCTTTTCACACCCTGGGAGGGTACCCTTGGTATAGCCGACATTCAAAGACTAGTGCTAGTCACCAAGAAGACCACTCAACCTTATCACATTCGTTCAATCACATTCTAATAGTGGAAGTGTTGCACATTATTTTTTCTTATGAAAAAGATGGAAACTTAGATGACGTTATGGCAACGACTCTTTTGGGATTTTGAAATTGATTGAAGAGTCGCCACCTAATGACTTGAGGTGCATTAGGATACCATTATAATTCTAAAAACTAAGTCAAAGGTCAACGTCAACCAGAGAATGGGTAAGGGTTCAAGTTACCTCAGGAGGAAGGTGTTAGGCACCCTTCGAGGTTCGCAAATATGGGTTCCCACCATATCTCTCATTTATGTGGGGGTTTATAAACAAATAGGGTCTTAATTTTTAAAGTCTTAATTAATTCCAAGTGGCCAAATAAAATAAGGAATTAAACAAATAAGTAAAGTAAATAAAATAACTACTCTATCCCAAATAATTGACAATAAATAAAAAAGGAAAGAAACTAGACTAAGCAATTAGATCCACTCGGATCAGTTACTCGACTTTTATTTTCGAAGGATAAATCAGAATTTGTCATTTATAGCATCACAAGGCTTATTTAAGCCTAAGGACAAAAACCAAGGTTTTGTCCTATTTATGCTCGAGTTTTAATCATCCTTTCTGAGGGTCCTATATACCCCTACCCCTCCTAAGTAGATTTATTATTTTTTTCTTAAGAGCACACTAAAAAATATAAAATACTAACGTTTTCTTAAATGCCTATTGTCCCTTCCTATGGTCCAAGAGGCATTGGACTTCTAATTTGGTGGTTGTATGTGACACCCGGTGAAACTACAAAAATACCCCTAGAAAGGAACCATGCGGATAACGCATCTTTCCATGCTTCGTCATAAATCAGAGAAAGGATTTGCGATCAATGCAAAATATTGAGTGAGAAAATGATCTCGACTTGATTTTACAGCAATTGAGTCAAATTAAAATCTTTACTAATTAAATTCCGAGCAGTGAGGATTCGCGTCTAAGGCACGATACGCCAAGGATACGGATCCACACTTACGTTTTTTTGTTGTTTTTTGACGGGAAGAGAATTTCACGAAAAAGGCAAAATACACATGTCTGCACCCCTGCGTGATGCGGACAATGTGTACAAGTTGGAATTTTCTTCTTTTATTTTAAGGAAGGATAATTCTGACATTTTCCCACCCTTCTAAAGCTTTAATTGGTCGGTTTTCACTTGATCTATTCCTAGAAGATGCAAAAATCCCTATTCTCTAACATTAGAAAATTCCAAGAAACTAAATGTAAACTCTAGGGCAAGGCTAAAGCTTTCAAGAATTCTTCTCAAGTTCTTCCAAGAACTCACTCCTCAGGTATGTAAGGCTATCTTAAAGTTATCTAACATATATTTATTATCTTTACCTACAAATCTTTACCCAAGCTCCATGCTTTTGAGTTGAGATTAAAGTTTCTTCCCTAACTAGTTAAGTTCTTCAATTTTCCTGTTACTGGAGATTTTCTTGGTAGAAATCATGGCCATTACTGATGTGATTACTAAATTAAGCTATTGAATCAAGAATCGTAGTTATGTGACATTTGTGAAAACTTTTTCTGTATTTCTTGAAAAACTATTTGTTCATAGTTGTAGCTAAGTTTAAAAAGTACATAAAGGCTCTTGTATTTGCAAGATACCTGAGTAATAAAGAGCATGTTGAAATACCTTGCATTGATCAATCTTTCAGAAAAAGAAGAGAGTCAAGTTGAGAAAAGTCTAAGAGAAAGTCAAGTTGGGCTAAGTTTCGAGAAAAAGAAAGTAATACTTTGAGCAAGAATATTCTTTTAACTGTGAGCATATAATTAACAATTTTGGGAGTAATATTGAGCACCGATATAAGAGAGAGTAATAATAATAACTTGAACTCATAAACTATGTAGCCAACGTAGGATAGGATTGTACCATGGTACAACTCCTTACATGCCACGGAGATGACCTAGTTTTGGGATGGATCCACTCCCCTAGTCTTTTGTCCCCTACCACGGCAAAGTACAGGATGACTCTGGCAGCGTGAGCAAGACACTGTATCACCAAGAAGCTCATAGTGGTGGTTCTAAGTTAGAAAAACTCCGTAAGCTAAAGCAAGATATATTTTACATACAAGTTTTCAGCATGTTATTTTCAGCATACAAAGTAATTATTATGTTACTTCATTTTGATATATGTTTCATGTATTTTGAGAAATATTGCATTAACTTGACTTTCATTTTGGCCATTTTACATATCGTACATTCCACGTACTGACATCATTAGGACCTGCATCATTTTATGATGTAGAAATAGGTGACAAAGTCCCTTAGCAGTCGCTTCGTTGAGGACCAGACATCTTCCAGTTATTGGTGAAACCTCTTCTCAATCAGAGGCTTGGATTTTTTAATTTTTTTTGCTTTTTATCATTATATTTAGTTTGGGCTACTTTGGGACCTGTCCCGATAGTTTTTCAAATTATTCTAGATACGGCTTCCATAGACTATGCGTTAAGTATTTCAGTTTGCTTTCATTTTAGTTGTTGATGAGACATTCTCTATTTCAGTTATATATGACAGTTTAGTACTTTCAGCTGACCACATGTAAGCCCTTTGGGAGTATCCAAGTCTTCAACTGAGTAAGTAGCCAAGCCAAGTGGTTCACTTGGGACCGGAAATGGTTGTAGGTGCAGGCCACGCCTAGGGTGTGAACTCAGGGCGTGAAAAACTTGGTATCAGAGCACAGAGTTCAAGCGTTCTAGGGAGTCTATGGAACCGTGTCTAGTAGAGTCCATATTATGGGTGTGAGGCCACATCTATAATAGGGAGGCTACAGGACATTAGGAAGTGTTACCATTAATTGTTATTCTTTGTCTCATGCTTCAAAGTTTACCTCTGTTAATTTCCTCCTAACCCGTGCGTTCATACTATGTTTTTTAGATGATACCTCCACGCAGAGCCGATAGACCAGTAAGGGGTAGAGGGTGCCAAGCTAGGAGAAATGCAAACTATCTTTGCCCAATCCTAAGAGACCTAGAGGTCCAGCTGTGTTGGTTGAGCAGCCACAGCAAGCAGACATCTCCAATGCGGAGCTCTGCCAGGCCATCCAGACTTTGGCTCAAATAGTCACTACTCAAGGAGGTTGCCAGGGAGATGGTAGGAATGACAGGTCAGATACCGCCAAAGTCTATAAGTTCCTGAGTATGAACCCACCTGAATTCACGGGGTCTAATATGAAAGAGGATCTTGAGAACTTTACTGAGGAGCTTTAGAAAGTGTTTTAGGTCATGCACATAGGAGATCCTGAGCGGGTTGAGTTGGCTACCTACCAGCTCAAAGGAGTAGCTAGACTCTAGTTTGATTAGTGGAAAGGAGGCAGGGAGGATGCCAGCTTTGAGTTGGGCAATGTTTGAGGAGGCCTTTCTGGGATAGTACTTTCACAGAGAGATGAGGCAAGCTAAGGTGAGGGAATTTCTGAATCTGAGGCAATAGAATATGAGTGTGTGGGAGTACAACATCAAGTTTACCCAGCTTTCCCATTATGCTCTAACTATGGTGGCAAACATGCGTACTTGGATAGACTTGTTCGTGTTAGGATTCTCTTGAATGACTAAGAGAAAAGGCAAGAATGTTATGCCGATTGGGGATATAGACATAGCCCATTGCATGACTTATATGCAGCAGGTAGAGGAGGAGAAAATGCAAGATAAAGAAGAGTTCAGGAGCAAGACGGCAAAGACATCGGGCCAGGAGACAGGTAAGAGAGGGGCTAGAGGTGGAAATCACTCATCCTTTCAGCCTAAGACAGTCAAACCAGCACCTTCATCTGCTAGTACACCTGTACCAAGGTCAGGAATAAGCAGGAATCACAGAACTACAGGTTCCCGGGCAGCCAGTCACAAGGTAGTATAGCTCAAGGATCGAATCGCTATCCTGTTTGCTATATGCGTGGCAAGTCTCATCCTGGAGAGTGCCTTATGGGCATGAATGGTTGCTTCAAATGTGGTCATGTGGAAAACTTCTTAAAGGATTGTCCTATGGGGAGGCAGAACATGAGGGATAACAGATCACAGTTAGGTTCTTCAGCACCATAGGGTAAGCCAATTCAGAGGGGCAATACATCAGGAGTAGGCGAGGGCACAAACTGCTTATATGCCATGGCCACCAGACAGGAGCAAGAGAACTCACAAGATGTGGTTACTGGTATGCTCAAAATCTTTACTTATAATGTCTATGCATTGTTAGACCTAGGTGCGACATTGTTATTTATGACTCCCTATGTAGCCATGAATTTTGGGGTCAGTTTAGAATATCTTCTTGAGCCTTTCAGTTTTTCCACTCCTACTAGAAAGTCTGTTTTAGTCCAAAGAATTTATAGGGGCTGCCTAGTATCAATTTATCATAATGAAATCATAGCTGATTTGGTTGAGTCAGACATGGTAGATTTTGGTGTCATCCTAGGCATGGACTGGCTACATGCCATTTATGCTTCCATAGATTGTAGAACCAGAGTAGTCAAGTTTCAGTTTCCTAACAAATCAGTCCTATAATAGAAGAGTAGCTCATTTTTTCCTAAGGGTTATTTTGTGTCATATCTCAAAGCCAAAAAGTTAATTTCTAAAGGGTACATATACCACCTAGTCAGAGTTCAGGATTCTTGTGTCGAGGCATCATCCCTTTAGTCTGTCCCCGTTGTGAATGAATTCCCAGAAGTCTTTCCTGAGGATCTCCCCAGAGTCCCTCCTGACAGGGAGATAGACTTTGGGATAGATATCCTCCCAGACACTCAACCCATATCCATTCCTCCACATCATATGGCTCCTTCGAAACTAAAAGAGTTGAAGTTCCAACTAAAAGATCTCTTAGATAAGGGTTTCATTAGACTTAAGTGTCTCACCTTGGGGTGCTCCAATTCTCTTCATGCAGGACAGTTCTCATTTGAATGTGCATAGATTACCATCAATTGAATAAGGTCACCATAAAGAATAAGTATTCTCTTCCCAAAATTGATAACCTATTCGACCAAATTCAGGGTGCTACTTGTTTCTCCAAAATAGATCTCAGATCTAGGTATCAAAAACTTAAAGTTAAAGAGAGAGAGAGAGAGAGACATTCCTAAGATAACTTTTAGAACCTGCTATTGTCATTATGAGTTTTTGGTCATGTCATTTGGACTGACGAATGCACCAGTAATGTTCATGGACCTTATGATAGGGTGTTGAGGTCGTAGCTAGATATGTTCGTCATTGTGTTCATAGGTCACATCTTGATATTCTCGTAACAAGGAGGAGCATGCTGACCATCTCAGAATTATCCTTCTCCAAGTGTGACTTTTGGTTGGCATGTATGGCATTTCTTAGGCACATTGTGTCTGGTGAAGGTATTCAGGTCGATTCTCAAAAGATTGAGGCAATAAAGAATTGGCCAACGCCCATAACTCCAATAGAGATAAGGAGTTTCTTTGGCTTGGTGGGGTACTACAAATAGTTTGTAGAGGGATTTTCTTCTATCTCAGCTCCTTTAACTAAACTCACTCAGAAAAAGGTGAAGTTTGAATGGTCAGAAGCTTGTGAGAAGAGTTTCCAAGAGTTAAAAACCAGGCTAACATTCTTCTATCTCAGCTCTTTTGACTAAACTCACTCAGAAAAAGGTGACATTTGAATGGTCAGAAGCTTATGAGAAGAGTTTCCAAGAGTTGAAAACCAGGCTAACCACAACCCCAGTCTTATCCCTACCTGAAAGAATGGATGACTTTGTGGTATATTGTGATGCTTTTAGAGTTTAGTTGGGATGTGTATTGATGTAGAGAGACAATGTGATAGCATATGCCTCCAGACAGCTTAAAACTCATGAGAAGAACTACTCAACTCATGATCTTGAGCTAGGTGTTGTGGTGTTTGCTCTAAAGATCCAGAGACACTATCTTTATGGTGGGCACGTGGATGTATTCACAGACCACAAGAGTTTGCAGTATGTATTCAGCTAGAAGGAGTTGAATTTGAGGGAGAGAAGGTGGTTGGAGCTGCTGAAAGATTATGACATGAGCATCATCTATCACCCAAGTAAAGCTAATGTAGTTGTTGATGCTTTTAACAGGTCGACCATGGGAAACACTACTCACATAGAAGATGAAAAGAAGGAATTGGCTAAAGAGGTGCATAGACTAGCCCGTTTGGGGGTGCAAATTAAAGATTTCGACGAAGCTGGTGCTAGTATCAGAAATGGGGCAGAGTCATCATTGGTAGTAGAGATAAAAGAAAAACAAGACAGGGATCCTATCCTCCTTTAGTTGAAGGAAGATGTTCAAAAGCAGAAGGTGTTAGTGTTTGCAAAAGGGGGAGATGAAGTTCTGAGATACCAAGGTAGGTTATATATGCAAGTGTTGATGGCCTTAGAGATAGGATCTTAGCTGAAGCTCATAATGCCAGATACTCTATTCACCCTGGTGCAACAAATATGTATAGAGATTTGTGGGAAGTCTATTGGTGAGGTGGCATGAAGAGTGACATTGTATAGTTCGTGTCTAGATGCCCGAATTGCCAGAAAGTTAAGGTAGAGCACCAAAGGCCTTGTGGTATGGTCCAGAACATTGAAATTCTAGAATAGAAGTGGGAGATGATTAAAATGGACTTTATAACAGGTTTTCCTCGATCTCGTAGATAGCATGATTCAATATGGGTTATAGTAGACAGAATGACCAAGTCAGCTCCCTTTCTACCTTTCAAGATGACTGATGCAGCTGAGGATTATGCCAGACTTTATCTCAAAGAGATTTTTAGGCTACACGGTGTCCCTATATCCATCATTTCAGATAGAGAATCTTATTTCATAGCATAGTTTTGGAAGTCCTTTCAGAAAAGGCTTGGTACAAAGGTGAATCTCAGTACAACTTTCCATCCGCAGACAGACAGGCAAGCAGAGCGGACCATACAGACCCTTGAAGATATGTTGAGGGCATGTGTGATAGAATTTAAAGGTAATTGGGATGATCACTTACACTTGATTGAGTGTTTGTATAATAACAGCTTCTAGGCTAGCATACAAATGGCACCGTATGAGGCCCTTTATGGGAGAAGGTGTAGATCACCCGTTTGGTGGTTTGAAGTAGGTGGGCAGGATTAATAGGGCCAGATCTAGTCCACCAGGCTATGGAGAAGGTGAAGGTTATCTAGGAATGGCTAAAGATAGCTCAGAGTCGGCAAAAGTCTTATATGGATGTTAGGATGAGAGATTTGAAATTTAAAGTAGGTGATTGGGTGTACCTGAAGGTATCACCGATGAAAGGGGTTATGAGATTCAGAAAAAAGGGAAGCTTAGTCCACGATATATTGGCCCTTACCAAATTCTGAGAAGGGTTGGTAGTGTAGCTTATCAGTTTGAATTACTAGTAGAGTTGAGTGCTATACACCCGATATTTCATATTTCTATGCTTAAGAAATGCTTAGGAGATCCATCGCTGGTTGTCCTTATTGAAAGTGTTAGGGTTAAAGATAATTTGGTCTTATGAATAAGTGTCGGTGCAAATATTAGACCGACAAGTTCGGAAGTTGGGGACCAAGGAGATAGCTTCGGTAAAAGTGTTGCGGAGAAACCGATTCGTGGAAGAAGTCACATAGGAAGCAGAAGAAGATTTGAAGGCCAAGTATCCACACTTGTTCATTGGCCTAAATGAGGATCTTGAGGGTAAACTTTCATATTTGATTTGGAAGACTTATGTTGGTTTAAGTGCAGTAACCTTGTTGTCTTGAGCCAAATTTTTTGTGTCGTTATCATTCGAGGACGAATGATCCCAAGGGAGAGATATTATGACACCTGATGAAATTACCAATATACCCTTAGAAAGGAACCATGCACTTAATGTGTATTCCCATGCTCCATTCACAAATCTGAGACCAGATTTGTAATCAGCGCAAAAAATTGAGTGACGAAATGGTCTCGACTCGATTTTAGAGCAACTGAGTTGAATTAAAATTTTTGCTAATTAAATTTTGGGCAATGAGGATCTGCGCCCAAGGCGAGACGCGCCAGGGACGCAGATCCATACTTAAGTATTTTTGTTTTTTAGGGGAAGAAAAATTTTCAAAAAAGGAGAAATGTACATGTTTGCGCCCCTGGCTCAACGCGGACAATGTGGACAAGTAGAAATTTTCTTCTTTTAATTTAAGGAAGGGTAATTCTGATATTTTTCCACACTTTTAAATCTTTAATTGGTCAGTTTTTACCTGATCTATTCCTAGAACACGCAAAAGTCCCTATTCTCTAGCATTAGAAAGTTCCAAGAAACTAAGCATAAATTCTAGGGCAAGGCGAAAGCTTTCAAGAACTTCCAAAGTTCTTCCAAAAACTCATTCCTCAGGTATGTAAGGCTATCTAAAAGTTATCCTAGTTATATTTATTATCTTTACCTACAAATATTTACCCAAGATCCATGCTTTTGAGTTGAGATTAAAGTTTTTTCCCTAACTAGTTAAGTTCTTCAAATTTCCTGTTCCTGAAGATTTTCTTAGTAGAAATCATGGCCATTACTGTTGTGTTTACTAAATTAAGCTATTGAATCAAGAATCATAGTTATGTGACATTTGTGAAAACTTTGTCTATATTTCTTGAAAAATTATTTGTTCACAGTTGTACCTAAGTTTAAGAAGTACATAAAGGCTCTTGTGTTTGCAAGATACCTGAGTAATAAAGAGCATGTTGAAATACCTTGCATTGATCAGTCTTTCAGAAAAAAAAGAGAGTCAAGTTGAGAAAAGTCTAAGAGAAAGTCAAGTTGGGCTAAGTCCCAAAGAGAAGAAAGTAATACTTTGAGCAAGAATATTCTTTTAAGTATGAGCATATAATTAATAATTTTTGGAGAAGCATTGAGCACCGATATGAGTGAGAGTAATAATAATTGTTAGAACCCGCATTTCGTGCACTGGAATAATTATGGAAACTTGGGACCAAAGTGATATTTTTAAAAAATTTGGGACCAAAGTGGCATTATTAGAAAGTTAGGACCAAAGTGACATATTTGAA
This sequence comes from Solanum virginianum, assembly GCA_000787875.1. Lineage (NCBI taxonomy): Eukaryota > Viridiplantae > Streptophyta > Magnoliopsida > Solanales > Solanaceae > Solanum > Solanum virginianum. The sequence continues at coordinate 4,223 of DF358929.1, read as the reverse complement.
AAGTTTAGAACCAAAGTGGAATTATTGAAAGTTAGGTTCTTGAAGATGAGGTGGGACCCACTTGGGTGTGTGCCAACTTCTAATTGGACCAAGTGGGGCCCACTTGAAAAAAATAGGAGCAAGTTGTAGAGAAAAAAATCAAGAACAACTCATGGCCAAGAACTTGGAAATTCAAAATTTATTTTCTTTCATTCCCAAATTTATTTTGATGATACAAACCTACTATATTGGGTCTCCTTAGTAGCTTGAAGGTGTTGTTGAAGCAAGAAAGCATTTATTCTTCACTTTTTGAACCCTAGCTCACTTGTGAAGTTGAAGTGAAAAAGGTAGGATTTAATCTTGCTTTATGTGTTAATAAGGTTCTATGTATATTGTAGCATGTTGAAATGAAGGAAAATCATGAAGACTTGAATATTGAAATTGAGTTGTGTGGGTGGATGGTGTAGCCGTGTGGTGTGGTATATGTTAAATTGTGTTGTATTGTGTTGAAATTTATGAATTGATGTTAGTTAGCATAATATGATCATGGTAAAGTGAAGAACAAATCATCTAAAAGTATATGTGAGTAGGCTGTCAGGTTTTGTAAATATGATTTAATGATGATTCTTGGAGTTATTGTTGTGATATTGACATTTGAATTGATATTTGATGTGGTTGGGTTGTTGTCGTTGTTATTGGTTGATTTGAGCCGAGTTGATACTCGGGGCAACATATTTTTAAGGGGAAATGTTGCCGAATTTTTCATGGAATTAGGGACAAAATTGAAGTATAATGCCCCACAAGTCTTTAGCTAATTGTAGACACTTAGTCAAAAATCTAGATTCTTATGTCCTTGGAATTTATAAATTGCAAGAATATGCAAAATTGGAGAAACTCTGAAAGAACTTATGCTTTATGGGTTTAAAAACTATAACTCTTTTTTCCCGCACTTCGAGCTTGGGTATGACTTATGTTCGTTCCTTGGTGTTCTTATGAAAATTTTTCATATTCTTGACTTGTAGTTCTTTGACATTTGTAAATTGTAATAATATGTAGAATTGGATAAGTTTGAAAGAATTTATTCTCTAATAGTTTCAAAAGTGTGAATGGTTGTAACTTTTGATAGAAAGCTCGAATTGCTTTGAAATCAGTTTTGAAGTGCCTCGTAGAGATTTGTACGAGGTAGGTTAAGTATGTTCCTCCTAGGTCGAGCTAGTTTGGGTTTTCAGTGGCTGTGGGACCCGTGATACCCTTTTGTGAAATTTTGGTAGCTTTGAAAGAATTTAGCATAGATATTGTTTTGATTTTTGCATATTAATATTTTTCTTATGTTTGGGAATTATGATAATGATTTTGTGCCTATGATATACTCTGATGTTAAGCTGTGTTTGATGGTGGGTATGGGGATGGCGATGTGTAAGACCCGGCTCACTTGTCTGTTATGTGGTGTTTGATGCTATGCTATGTTGGGTGAGTACGGGGACGGTGATACGTAACGTCTAACTCACATTGGCTGCTTTTGTATTATGATAGGTGTGTACGGGGACGGCGATACGTAATGGCCGACTCACCTTTGTTATTCCTGTATAGGAGCGTGTGAGACAGGGAGGGTGATACGTAATGTCTGGCTCACTTATGCTATTTCTGTATGATGATATGTGAGACAGGGATGGTGATTTGTAATGCCTGGCTCACTTATCTTATGTTTGATATGTAACGGGTGGGCGACCATATTTTCTGTGCCCTATGCATGATTGGTATTTTGGAAAGTAGACGTTTTGTGATTTGAATCTTGAAAGTAGACATGTTGATATTTTTGTATATATATACTTGTTGTCTGTACTTTTGTTTCAGTTATCCCTCAGTTTCAAGTATTGGGAAGTAAGTATGTCGGTAATTTGGATATGCATTTACCTTTANNNNTGTACTTTTGTTTCAGTTATCCCTCAG
>DF358930.1:65819-85483 GCA_000787875.1 Solanum virginianum | reverse complement strand
GGGGGGGGGGGGGGGGAATTTAGGGATCAAAAACTTGGGGCTACGAAACAAGTGTTTGTTGGCGAAATGGTTGTGGAGGTTTGAAAGAGAGGACCAAGCGCTTTGGTAGGAAGTTATCTGTTATAAGTACGGTCAGAATAATCGATGGTATTCCAATAAGGTGAATAACACATATGGTGTCTCTATATGGAGAACTACAAGAAATTGATGGAGTCAATTACAGCACAACATTCGATACAAAGTGGGGAATGGGAGCAGGGTTCTTTTCTAGAAAGACCTCTGGATTGGTCGACTCCTTGATGGTTTCCTATCCAGATGTATATTTTCTCAGTTCTTCTCCAGATGCCATGGTAAATGAGGTATGGTCTGCACAAGGGTGCAATTTAAGATTTAGAAGGTTACTAAATGATTTGGAGATAGGAAGAGTAGCTGTGATGTTACAAACACTAGATGATTTCAAGGGCACAAATCTGGAAGCAAATTTAATGATTTGGAAATACAATCATGATGGTATCTTGTCAGTTAGTAGATTGTACAATAGGAACGTGAAGGAACTTCCAGGGACAATACGAACGTGAAGAAACTTCCAGGGGAAATCTCTAAGTCCCAACTAAAGTGACGTGTTTTACATGGCCAGTGGTTAGAAGGGCATGCCTAACTCATGAGAAGCTACAAAGAAGAGGCTTTCAAGTAGCTTCTTGGAGTTCACTGTGTAATGAGACCTATGAGACCAAAAGCCATTTATTCCTCCATTGCAAAGTCACCACTCAACTATGAGCCATTTTTCTGAGCAGAAAATATACAAACTGGACAATGCCAGAATGCACATCAGACCTCCTTAGCCGCTGGGTGAGGAGTGGGGGAGTAAGAGCCAAAAGAAATGGTGGAACATGATACCCTCTTGTATATGGTGGACTATTTGGAGAGAAACAAACAAGAGGTGCCTTGAAAATACTTCAGAATCAGTGCAAAAGATTAAATGACATTGTATGAAGACTTCCCTTTTTTGGTGTAAAGAGGATAGTATGGAGGATGTTGACAGATTTTAATTTTTTTTTTCCTTCCTTGTAAGTTTAGTAGCAGCATTCTCGAGTTAGTTTTTTTGGGTCACTGATGTAAATCTTTTTGGTGGTTGCCAGCATACCCTCATTGCTTAGGAATACAATTTTACCTTTATGGAAAAAAATAAAATAAATTCTTGGTTCAATCGTGCTACAAATAGATATACCCTCTCATTTTCTTCCCTTCTCATTGCTTTTACGCTGTCATTAGGCGCTCTCAGTCATCATTATAGCATTAATGTAATTCTTGCCATGGGGGAACCATTTTAATTAGAAAATTTGAGAGGCATTTACTACATCAGGTAAGTCTCTCTGACAACCTCCTAAACATCCCCAGCCGCGGGAATAAAATATGGTTTACCTATGTCAAAGTCCATGGAGTTTAGTAGCCAAGTGATTACCATCGAGTATTCTGTTCTTCAGGCATTCATTTTCGTGTCTCCTGGTTCAAGCTTTCTAATTTCTCCAGTTAGGTGCCCAAGGTGTTGTTGACCAGTAATTGTCAGACGGACAAATTGGGCCCATTCAAAATATTTCTTGCCATTCAGCTTGTGAGAAGATATATGAGAAGAATCACTGCCTTGGTTCATTTTTGTCTTGGCCGGAATTTTGTTACTCGACTTCTATTGAGGCCGCTATGTGACGTTCCCATTAAGAGCTGTGTTAGTCATAAGCAACACAAGAATAAAGCTGCTAAATATGATGTATGTTTTGGTACCAAAATTGTACATTCTTATTGATCTGTAGACACACAAATTTGTTGTATCTACAAACAAATTAGCAATCTGATCCTTATTCTATGAGATATGAGAATCAAGGGATGATTTTATTTGATCTAATTTCCTAAAATATTTAATAGCATTTAATCTAATTTTATCAGATCAATTTAGATCTTACAAAGTCAGACCTTATCATAGTCAGATATTCACAAATCTACAAATCATAACTTAGTCTCAATAATCAGAAATGTGAAAAATGACTGAAACACACCCAAATTCTGGTGATATCAATACAAGGGCGTCTAAGAGTAATTGACATAAATTTGGAAGTCAATTCTTCTTGCAAGTAGATGAGTCATCCAATAGCTCTCTTGTATCTTAGGCTAATTTGGTTCTTATTCCAGTTTGTATGCAGAAAGACCAGTGATACACTGTTTGAATGAAATAAGACAGAAATGAAATAAATAAAAAGAGAATCCAGTGTTGTGGATCAGCCAGGCAACTTACTTCAAAATCTCCGAGTCACTAATGCTCACACACGACCATGCGCTCCACTAGTACAAAAATCTGTATCTGCACAAAACAGTGCAACAAATGTAGCATGAGTACTGGGAACATCATTTATTCAGTAAGTATCAGCGACCAACCTCGACAAAGTGGGGGTGAGGTTTGGTCTTTGAAATGCTTGTGATCACACTTAGACATAAGATGATCTTCAATAGTTAATAGCTAACAAAGAGAAAGGTATAACTCATCGATATTTAATAAATCATTTGATCGGCTGATGATAGGGATTCAGCACAAAATCAACTCAATCAATGGAGATGTGCATATCAATCCAATTACCTCATGTAAAGTAGCAACTCATGGACAACAACAAATAACTCAATATCTTCTAACTGCATTGTCCGTACATTGTACTCCATGTGCAATACATACTATATTGATGTACTATCATTCTCATCACAGACGATCTCAACATGCACCTTTTATGATCAATAACTCATATCTAGCACGGATGATCTCCACGTGCTTATCTCATATCAATTTCTCTCAGGCAATTATAATAACCTGATAAAAGCAAGATAGGACAATTTCAATTAAGTACGAGTTGTTAATTAATCATGTCATTCTATATGCAATAAGCTCAAGATAAAGCCCATCTGGCATCAATATTCATGTATTTCTCATCTAGCATGAATTTCCTCTCACAAGTAAACTATTGAAGTAATTAAATCAATTAAGCACTTAAACCTTTCAAGTCTCTGTGTTTGCATAACCTCTGAACATCTAGCTTATATGTACCCGTAATACACTACATTAATTGTTTAATTAAGGAAAACTATCCGTTACTTGAAGGTCAAGTCTTAACTCACCTCGAACTAAGTACCACAAAGTCAACGAATGACCTTTCTTTTCTGTAATTCTTTTGATAGCTCCCAATCTATTTAAAAAAATACAATCTACTTGATTAAATGGATCTAATCATACCCGTATTGACATGATAAGATTTCGGTCAACAAAAAATCAAACCTCAAGCCCAAAATCCTAAACCCTTACTCATAGCCTAGGTCTCAAATCTCAATTTTCATTCAATTTCAATCACTAATCGATCCCCAAATCCCCTAATTCCAACCCAAATTATGGATTAAAATGCTGATTAACATTAAGGAATCATGGGGAAATACCAGAATCATGTTTAAATACTAACAATCTTGTCAATTTGAGTTGATTGTTTCAAAAATTGCCAAAATTCGAGATTTAGAGCTCCCCAAAATGTAATTTGAATACTAAGTTCGAATTGGGGATTCTAAAGTCTACCCAGGTTCCTTCTCTGTGAATGTGAGGTCCCCCTCTTGAGATCGTGGGCCCTTGATTCCTTGCACTTCACGGCTATGAGCTCCCCGTACGCGACCACGGTGACCCCTGGGCCATGCTCCCTTTCATGATTGCGTTTGCTAGTCGGCACAACCATGAGTCATGAAACCAGTCAGCCTACATCTCCCAGGCCCAGTCCACGCAACCACAACGTACAACAAGGGATGGCAACAACAACAAAAAATGCGGTGTCTCTCCTGCATTGTTTTGATGCGCGCAACTCACCTGAGCCCCTTGGGATGGAAACCAAATAGGCAAATCACTTGAGTAAAACCCTTTAAACCTGTTGGAATACTCAAATTACTAATCTGGAGTTGTTTAGGCATATATTTGACCGTGGTCAACTCTTACTTTCCAAATTCACTAGTTTGCTACCTAAGTGTCCAAATCACTCCCAAGTCCCTCGAGACTATCCAACCAATTCCTAAATCATTTTCTCTTACCTAAAGGAACTTTCAAACCTTGATTCCGTGCTCGTTAACTCCAAATGTTGATTTTGGTACCTTTTGTTTCATCCCAAAACTTCTAGTTTTTATATTCTTTTCCAAAGTGCATCCTGGTCCCTCGGGATCAATATAATCTGTTCTCACAAATCATAATTCACATTTTGAAGCTATGGGGCAGGTTATTTAGGGGAAAATGGTTTTAATACTCAATAGTATCGGATGGGATACTGCAGAAAATCTGGGCCCTTGATGCTAGTAAGGAAAGGAGTTGCTCATCTTTGTATTCATTTTGAGTCAGTTCAGTTATTAGTAGGTGGGACAGAGCTTCCTTTTCCTTCATCACAATTATGCCATTTGCCTTTCTGTCTGCTGTCTTTAATCTGTTTTTATTCAGTTTGAAAATCATGTAGCAGTTATGGCTAACTTTTTTATCTGTTAGTTATTAGTAGGTGGGGGAGAGGTGCCTTCATCACATTGTTGCATGATATTGGTCGATTTGAGCGCCAGTCTGTCTGCTGTCTTTGATATGTCTTTATTCATTTTGAAAATGATATAGCAGTTGTTTTCTGTTCCTTTATAGTTAATTCATTTTAAACGAGCTTCAGGAGGTTTGATGCCAGAAGAGAGTGTAATGCACGCAAGTATTCTTATCTCATTCCTGCTGAAATCATCGGGATAAAGAAGGATTCAACTTCTTCTGAAATCAAGTACCATTTAGCCAATTTTAATGACATACTGAATTCTTTCGAGGTATTTTCAAGTCTATCAGATTGATATTTCTTTAATGGCTGTGCTTCATGTTCTTTAAATTTTCTTTTATATTCCTTGTTTTGATAAGTGTTTGTTTCATGCTCGTATGGCATACCTTACAAAACTTTAATTTTGCTCCGGTTTGTACCTTCAAGAGTTCCTAAGTCAGATCATGATGAATTACTCTCCATATTAGTCCTCAGAGGACTGACTTTAGGTTTCTCCATAGTTCACGAAACTTCAGCAAATGTTACTTGCCAATTAGGTAGATTATTGATTTTGTTTTATGATATCTAGTTGTTTTCTGTTAACAAAAAACAATTATTCTGCTCTCATAACTTGCTTTTTGTGATCTGGGTTGCAGGGAGAACATCCTTTCCATAATTACACAATACGATCCAAGTACAGGAAACAATCTCCTGACAGAAACTCATTTAAAAATGAGAGTCTCTTAAAGAAAGGGAGGCCCTCTAGTGAGGAAGAAATATCTGGGTGTGAAGAATGTGATGGAGAACAAAACCGTAAAGAGAAGGGGGTTATGACAATTGTTGAGGCTAAAAATCAAAATCCAGATGGCAACTCTAATGAGAAAGCCAGTCATTCAAAGGATCTCAATTCTGTTCTACGAATTCAAGCAAGATGGCTCCATGAACCTGATGCAAGAGATAAACTTAGCTCTGCTCATTTCCGAAGGATTTTTCACTGTCATTGTGGAAAGTTGGAGAAGTTGTTCGGCATGAATTATGTTGAAGTTTCCATTTGTGGAGAGTCATTCATGTTACATCAAGTAATTCTCTTTGGTTATCATTTTTCCTTGTTCATTGTTTCTAATGTATTAAAAGGGAACACTCCTCAACTTGCTAAAAATATTAGTAATGCCTGGATACTTGTCCATTGCACAAGGGTGCCATTTGGTAAGCAAGGATCTGTCTGTTCACAGGAAGAACTGTATTGTAGTTGCATTACCTAGATTCTCATTCACCTTGATGTGCTTATGTCAATTGGGTTTGAGAAAAGTGGTGATCCTTAAGAAAGTGGTAATCCTTCTTATGGATCCTGAAAAATACACCGGTATCTTTTTTATTTGATACGCCAAATTTTGTTAGAACTTTATTGTGCATGTTGTATACAAGTTATATGGGATATTCGTCCTTGAGTCCATGCATGAGCCAGAAAGATGGCCAGTGATTTTTCAATATGGAAATTGACCAAGTAGAATGAACTGTTGTGTACTTTCTTGAGTTTCATTACATGCAGCTGTTTCTTATCTTTATTCTGTTACATGTGCTTTGTTGTGATCTGTGTTTATTTTGATAAGATATGTTGTATGCGTCTAAGCCTAACTTCTTCCTCTTTTTCAGATACGCAAAATGGTAGGGACAGCAATTGCGATAAAACGCAATCTTCTACCACATGATATTTTGAGAATGTCATTATGCAAGTTTTCAAGGATTGCCTTACCCCTAGCTCCATCAGAAGTTTTGGTTTTGAAGGGGAACAATTTTGCTTTGAGAAACCATCCAGGCAACATAATAAGACCTGAAATGTTGACATTGTTGGAATCAGATGATATTATCAAGGCAGTTGATGACTTCTATTACTCTACAATGTTACCTCAGCTGTCTAAATTTTTAGACCCTTCAAAGTCCCCTTGGAGTGACTGGGTAGAAATACTGGACGCAAACACAAGCATTGCAGACTCCCAATTAGAAGGGGTAAGGGTTGCTTGGAAATTGTGGAAGGAACAATATGATAGTAGAAAGCTTCCATCCGTATTGGCTCAAGGTACATTACACCTCCTCTCATGCATTATCACTAAAATCACCAATTTGATGTTCCGTTGAGCCCTTTCCTCTTTCCTGAGTTGCCGGAGTGTTGGTTTTTTTTTTTTTTAAAAGGATGAATGGGGCAGCAAAAAGATTAAAAGAGTCTCTCAATGGATTGAAATAGCTTTTAATAATTTTCTTAAGCATTGAGGGGCTTTAAATAGTTAACATAAAACATAAAATCTGCAGAATTTAAACTTTAAAAACAACCTAAAATATTTCAACAACTCAAATAACCTAACTAAAATTCAAAATTCAAATTCATCTCAAGTTAAATAACTTATTTTGTTAAAAACTAGTGCAGTAACTAAAGATAAATTTCAAGACTCCTTTGCTTTAGTTATTGCAAGTTAAAAAGTGTTCCTCCTCAATTTCTGCTTTAGTGTTTGGTGCTGAATTATTTTGATTGTTTTTGAACTTGCAAAATTTCTTTTTCTTTCTTTTTTGTCTTTTGATTTTGTGCTCAAAAAACACCATCAATGATTTTCTTTGATTTGAAAGTGCTTTCATTTGGAAATTAATAAGATTTGCAGAGAATAGTTGTAATGATTTTTCTTCTTTCACAATATCACATAAAGCATAGGTCTCAAAATGAGTTTTTATTATCACTAACCAAGTTTGATAAATTTTGGCAGTATTTCTTCCATCACGATATCATATAAAAATAAGTCTCAAAATGAGATTTTATTATCAATGACCAAACTTGATAACTTTTGCCAGTGAAAATTTGTGGGGCATTCAAAGAGAGACTGTTGCTTGCCATTTTTATGTTAAAAATTGGTTCAAAAGTCTTTGCGTTGAAAAAAGCAGGGGTTGAAAATAGCCCTGATGGGTTGAAATAGGTTGAAAAATAGCCCTTGCGGGTTAAAAAGATAGCCTTGGCCGGTTAAAAGAGTAGCCCTTTCGGGTTGAGAATGATATGGTAGTTGTTTGGAAGAACTCATAGATCCTATAAGAAAAATGAGGCTCTGATATCACTATTGATTCTTTTTTAAAGGATGAATAAGGTAGCAAAAAGATTAAAAATGTCTTTCAATGGATTAAAATAACTTTCAATAATTTTATTAAGCATTGGGGGACTTTAAATAGTCAACATAAAACAAAAAATCTGCATAATTTAAAATTTAAAAACAACCTAAAATATTCCAACTCCTCAAACAACCTAATTAAAATTCAAAATTTAAATTCATCTTAAGCTAAACAACTTATTTTGCTAAAACCTAGTGCAGTAACTAAAAGCAAATTTCAAAACGGAGGCTGGGGCCAGGTGTGTAAAAACAATACAATATGTTTCTGCGACTTGTGTGTTTTGTACCATCTTGTATCACATTGGGTACTTGGTGCACAACTTTGAACTGGTGATTTTTATGGAATTGTATCATTCAAATGATTTTTGTTTCTCCTGTGCAGAGTCTGGTGTCTTCTGATGGTCAAATAGTTGGGCAAGTAAGATGTGTAAACCAACATGAAAGATAAAACCTCTGTTTGGTATTTACTAAAACAAGGATGAAAATTCTTAACTTGGAGACCGTTCTAGCTTCTAAGAAAGTTCATTCCTGTTTTTCCAGTACAACAAATATTATCTCTAGAAGAATGATCAACCTTTTTGGCATGCAATATAAACATGTCGAGAAGCCTGCTCTGCAATCGATATATTAAGTTTAAATCTGACCACCAGACAACTATTACGTTGCCTGCTTCGCATATGCAAATAGTTACTAGTCACTTGTCGTTATATTCACTTCTGACCAAGCACTAGACGCAAATGTGTTGATAAAAAAAAAATAGCAGAAAAGGGTTGATGTTGCGTCTTATTGGATTTGGTTCATCTATTGAGCTAAAATGCTTTCGAGGTTTACTCTTGGCTAAAAAATTCATTAAAACTAACAGACAGATTAAAATAAAATGAAAAGGGCCAAAATTGCTCTTGATATATTGGAAAAAGTTAAAAGTACCTTGTTAATGCATATCAAATTAACTTACCCTTAACTAAAATTAATTTCTCTAAACAATTTTGTTTGCTTGATCAGGAAGAAAATAGTTTACGTTTTAAAACATTCATCGGACACGAACAAATATTTCGAATCAAGTTTTCTTTTATAATTCAATTACAATATGATTATCCCTCTAAGTAAGAACAGTTTAGGGTTACTTATCAATATGCATAGACAGTAAAATTATTTTCAACATGGCCAAATGTATATTTAATGTATGAATATGTATGCACAATTTATCAATGTAGTAGAAATAACTTATAGTTGTGTATCGATGATGTGTAACTAAATATCAAAGATGTTATACATTGTTTGTACAAAAAAAATATTTGTTGCAAATTATTTTTTTTTTTCAATTCCAACAACTCAAATCTCCTGTAAACATTCTCATAATTTAGATATAGGCTTTTCTCAACGTTTGAAGTCTTTTGATATATTTCTCACTCTAAACGATTCATGCTCGTGGCATGTCGATTTCTAAAGTTAAATATGAAAGAAGAAAAAGGAGGAGAAAGGAAGGAAGAAAGAAAGGAGGAGGAAGAAGAGAATGAAGGAAAAACCCAATAGTGGAATGAAGGAGAAGACTAGAAAGAAAAAACAATATGAAAAATCATTGCACCTGAAGTTGTGGTTGTTTTATGCGGTTAATGATATTGGAATTGTTTTGGGTAAGAAATTTTTACTCGATGAATATTCTTTTTAATTTTTCAATAATTTATTTAAAAACTTTAGTAATATTTTCACAAAAATAATCCAGAAAAACACAAATTATTTTTAAAAGGTTACAATAGGTACTTATATAGATACTAATCTCAAATAATATAAATATTAATGTACTAAAAAATAACTTTAAGAAGTTGCAAATGTCATGCGTTAGAATCGCGAGTACATATTTCATTGACGATGTCTATAAGAGAAGAACAATTGGTCACTCCAGCTTGTCAAAGTTAAAAAGGTCAGTAGCAGAGTCAATTTTAAATAGTAGAAAAGTTGCGTATCTCATGTTTATCAATTCCAAGATACCTGTTTAATTAGAGTGTGTATTTTTTTAATCTTTAGTGTGGCTATAAAAGCATCATATGGAACAATTTTATATTCAATCCTCCCCAAGGTAAAATTTGTTAATGGTCCTTGAGGAAACGTCCATAGTGGTTCCCTAGACGCATACAATAATGCCAAGTGATGTGGCTGCATAAGTTGCATAGAACTTCCATACTAATGTTAGACAATGATCATTGGGGGATAAGCTGTCACGATCTAAGCTAGATTCTAGGTGTGACACGACGATAAGAATTTCTGAGGAAATCTCAATCAAGTCATCTTAGCATATCAAGCATACATAAGATAAGTAAATCAACAATAGAAAGTAAAGTGATAGGTAGGTCTCAACCAAGAACTAAAGATAAAAGTAAAGTTTAGGCTTGAATAAATTGACTTACACATTTTATTTGTCTAGATATACCTCTACTAAGCTAACATATGTGGGGGCATAGAACAGACCACTAGCTCACCAAACATGAAAGAAATTGTCTAAAAGTAGCAATATAGTCTAAGAATTACAAGAAAATATAAACTCAATAGGTAGCCCCCAAACCATGAAGACTCACCAATCAAGCGGGCGAACCATTTTATGTAACCACAAGAGTATGTAGGGTGAATCACCAAACCCAACATTATAAAATAATGTGACAAAATATGCGTTAGTATTTTGAATGTATTATGTATATGAGCAATGCAATGTATGAAGTAAAAGCAATAATGTAATGATCAAGGTTAGAGCACATGATAAGTAAACCATTTAAGCATAATAGTGTATTATGAGTAAGGCTAATATCATTTGAAAATCATAATACAATCTTAGGAAACACTTGTACAATGCATGGATAATCATAAGTCATTGTAGAAAATTTTAAAAGCTTGTAATTTCATAGTAGTATGTAATATCCCAAGTGTTTTGAAGGATATATAATATAATAAGATAAAATATTGCAAAAATGGTCTTGGAGGATTTTCCAAATGCATATTTCGCAAAAGAAAATTTTAGAAAAATTTAATAATCCAGAAGAGTCTGGGACAGGAGTACATCGTGGACATGCTTCAAGATGCTTCAAATTCGTCCTAAACCAAAATCTGGCCAAAACTAAAATTTTCTAAATAATGACCTATGATCAAGCATGTTCGCGTCACGAACATGTTCTCTTATTGTTGTTCGATTTCATTTTTTAGGTGGGGGTAGTTTGAACTCTTCCCTATGCATCATTTAGTGAACCTGGACGATTTTTGGATTAAAATCCTAACTTATTAAGTACTCCCCCCGCCCTTCCCATTACTCATTTATTTTACTCTTAATTTACCAATCCCAAAAATTATCTCTTTACAAAGGCTCTCTAATCTCCATTAAAGACCTTCAAACAATTTCCCCAAATTCTTCATTAAAGTGAAAGAATTTCTCAATTTTCTTCTAGCTTCTTGTCTAAGGTATGTAACTTTTCATCCATGAAATCATTTTTTCTATGAAGCTCATTCAAATTCTCAATTTTTCATCCAATCAAATATGTCTTATTATGGGGCTTCGCAACTTTTACCCAATTTTTTCAATTATGATTTAGTTTGTGATTATTGACATATTTTAATATGAATTTGTGTTAATTACATGAAACTGATGATCTTCTTATGAATTTCCTACAAATTCTATCTAGGATTCATGATCTGATAATGGGTTTTGTTCAATTCTCATCTAATTGCACAAATTTTATCACGACCCAAGCTAGACCTTGAGTGTACCACGACGAGTAAGATCCTCGAGGGAACTCCAAACTAGCATTCTTAGTATATCATAAGCATTCAAGGTAAATAAAGAATATATATAAGCAAAAGCCAAACATATTCACAAGCCGAAGCATGAAAATCATAAGAGGTACACGTCAAGAGTGATGCATCATGTCCAACAAGCCTCTAAATCATAGACTGGACGGGGGCTAAGACATGTCCCTAGTTCACCCTCAATAAAGATAAAAAGACTATCTTAATCATGACATGAAAGCTGAATAGTAGTAGGTTTCATCCTTAAAGCACGAGGACTTACCCAATCTTTCTTTGATAACAATCCAAATCTTGCCACGTGGATGAGGAAGATAGTCATCTTCACCTATATTGTTATATCATGTAGGCATAGAATATGCATTAATACGTTTGAATGTACTAAGCGTGCAGGAATACAATACAATATAGATAAGTAATCTCAATAACTGCATAATAATTTTACATGAACAAGGGCACATATATAGAATCAAAGTGGAGAAAGGAGTCAACATACTAATATGCCACGAGTATAATGATACATGAAATCATAGTACATAAACAAATTTGGGAATGTCACCGTAATCGACAATAAGACCATGCAAGTTATAACATAGAATTTTGGTGTTTCTCCTACATCAAAAAAAGAAGAGCCTACTTGCCAAGGTAGGACTCTACATGTCATATCATAAGCTATGTGGATCCACTAGCAACCCATATTGAGAACGTCATTATACCTATGGTGGTACATAGTTATGGAACAATGAGATTTGCTTCTACGGGTTATGCCTCATCTAATGGGTGACCGTAATCTCAAGGTTCTCTAGGTGCTAAGTAAACATCCCACGTCATACATAATATATACATATAAGTCATCATAGTTTACAATAATCTATACTTGTATAACATCATCCTAATGTGATCCTAGATCTCATAGTTCATAGCATCATGCATAAGAGTAACTAATTTCATACTTGGGACCTAGGTCGCTTTTTAGAATCCTGAATCTCCCCGTAGGACCCAGGTCAACCTCACGTCCTAAATCACCTACAAGAATCCTAGGTTGCCTTTTAAAATCATGAATCTTCCTGTAGGGATCTCCAATCAACTTTAAGGTCCTAAAGCCTATATTGACAACATACTTGGATTATAGGTCTCCTCTCAGAATCCTAAATCTCTCCGTAGGGATCCCAGGTCAACTTCAAGATCCTAAATCCCCTATTCATAATCATAAGCTTATTTGAACACCTTGTAGATGCATGATCATATATGGGAGATAGGAGAATAACATGGGTTCATACACATCAAGTTCAAAATCATGATAATTGAGTAAATTCATGCATAATCATTGAATTAAAGATCATTTGAATCATAATTGAAGTGACCCATGCATAATTCTCATAATCAACATAGAATAGTTGAATAATCTCATGAAAATCATATCACTTATGTAAATTGAGAGTGATTCATGCAGGTTTCAATGTATAAACATAATCTACAACATAATAATATCACTTGGAATAAAGTCATGAAAACCATGATTTGATCATACTTGAAATTAGATAGAATAGTGAGAAGATAGGTTAGAATCCATGGGTGAAAGGTAGCCATCGATGAATCTCATATACCTTAATGAGAATTGAAGAACTAAGGATGCATTTGACTTGAAACTTGAGGGTCCTTCAATGAATTCCTCACTTGAGCTTGAGAGTGGACTTGAGAGTGATTTGGAAGGTTGATTTTAAGTCTAAGTGTGTGAGAAATGATTGAAAGACTTTATATAGGTTAGGATAACATTAAAAGGGTATTTAAATCTAAAAACCATCCAAATGAAGTTTAGGAATTAGGAAAAGGTCCTAAATGCCCTTAAGAACACATACTTGAAAATTGGGCAACAACACCTTCATAAGTCACCACAACGAACCATGGTGTGTACCACGACCTATTATGGGGGTCAGTGGTGTGTACCTTGATCTTGAAAATGGGAAGCCTATGAAGGGTGTACTCCACGAGATCCCTCACAAGCCTTGGTATGAATCGTAATTTGTGGTGGCTTCTTGGTGTGCTACCCCACCATCACAACCTAGAATTTATCTAAGGTTCCCCTTCACGATATCCTTCATGGATCATGGTTTGCACCACGGTCTGTGGAGAGTTCCTTGGTGGGCACCTTGGGCCAAAATTTTTGGAAACCTAATTTTCAAGGCTTGGTTTATCTTTTGATACTTGGGATCTTATAATATTTCCCCCTTGGGATCATTCATCCTCGAATAAGATAAAAAATTAGCTTGAATAAAGTAAAATGAACATCAACAACCCAACATGAGTGCAAAAATGCAAGTTTACCATCAAAAGCATAAAATATTCAAACCTTTGCAATAAACATAATTTAAAACCAGTTTCATGAGCATATATGCATGTTATTGCATGAAAATGTAGAAATAAAAGGATTCTGACCACTTGAGCATGAAGTGCTTATTACCTTAGGATTGAGTAGAATGGAAAAGATAAGGGTATTGTCACATCATAAGCGATTCCGTTTCTCATGTAGCAATCTCAACTTGTTGGTTCCTCCAAAGAACTTTAATCGATGCAGTTTCCTTGTTACATGGCCTTTTTACGTGCCAGTCCAAAATTTTAACTGAAACTTCTTCATAGGTCATATTCTCCTCAACTTCAACGCTCCCCAAAGGCACAATAGAGTTTGGATCACCAATGAACTTCCTCAACATGGGCACATGAAATACTGGATAAACCATAGCCATTTTTGATGGCAAGTCTAACCTATAAGCCACATTACCAATATGCTCCAGTACCTCATAAGATCCTATATACTAGGCACTCAATTTACCCTTTTTACCAAATTGCATCACACCTTTCATTGGTGAAACCTTCACATATACCCAGTCCACTACATAGAACACAAGGTCTCACATCCTAACATCGTAATACGACTTTTGACAACTCTAAGCTGACTTCAAATTCTCCCTTATGAGTTTCACCTTTTCCATAGCATCCAAAACCAAATTAGGACCAATCAAAGCCATTTCACCAATTTCAAACCAACCCATCGGGGATCTACATTTCCTCCTATACAAAGCCACAAAAGGTTTCGTCTCAATGCTAGCATGATAACTTTGTTATAGGCAAACTCCATAAGCAATAGATGATCATCCCAGTGTAAGGAGTTGACCTTTATAAGATCGAATCTAGACTTTAAAATGTGTTTTTTTTTGGAGATTTTTGGCCCAGGGTGCCAACCAAGGAGCACATCATGCCTCGTGGTGCACACCACTGGCTGTGGTGTGTCACCATGGAGTACACCATTGATCGTGGTGTGTGCCATGGTATCCACCCCTCCACTTGGGCCTCCTGGTTTGATCAAGCATGCACACCACAAACCCCACCATGGGTCGTGATGCGCACCACAACCTGTGGTATGTTCCGCGATGGTGCACAGTGCATTTTCTAGGTTCATTTAAGTGAGGGGTTAATTTGGTCTTTTTTGAGATCCTAAGTTCCTATTGGACATGTAAGGACTTCTAAACCCTCCTAATGAGTTCCTTATCTATTCAAAGCATTCCCATGCACTCTTAACACTTAGTCTCTCAAAATCATTCATAAAAAACATTCTCAAATCTCTCATTCGAGCTCAAATCATGTGTTCTTCAAGACCTTCAAGTTTCAAGCAATTCTTTTTCTCAAATTCACAATTCACCCTAAGGTATGTGGAATTCATCCATGATCTCATTTCAATCATGGAGCCCAATCTAATTTTCATATAATTAATCTATTTTCAAGTTATGATCAATTAGGATTTTAATAATTTGGTTTTCAATTGTTATAATTATGATATGGGGTATGTTCAAACAATGAAATAAGCATGAATTAAGTTCAATTCTCTTGGTTTAGAAGGATTTCATGAGATTTCTTCTCTTATGACTTGATAATTATGAAATTATGCAAGTGTAACTTTAATTATGATTCAAATGCTTTTATATTCAAGTATTATGTATGATTTTGCTCAATTCTCATGATTTAAACTTGATGCTCATGTACCCATGCTATACTCTTATCTCTTATCACATGATCATGCATAAAAAAAGTTTTAAATAAGATTATGACTATCATATGATTGTGCTTATGACACAATCATGATTATGACATGATGATGAATATGGTATGAATGTGAATATGGGATTTAGGACCTTGAGGTTGAGCTGAGATCCCTATGGGGAGATTTAGCATTTTGAAAAGGCAACCTATGACTTTACTATGTTACGAGAAGGGTATTTAGGACCTTGAGGTTGACCTAGGGTCCCTACGAGGAGGTTTATGATTCTGAAAGGTGACCTAGGACCCAAGTGGGGAATATAGGACCTTAAGGTTTATATTGGGTCCCTATGGGGAAATTCATGTTCCAAAAAGGTTACCTAGGGCCCTAATATGAAATAAACTATCCTTATGCATGATGTTTGAACTTTGAGATCATGACCAAGCTTAAGATGATGGCTACAAGTATGAGGTTTGATGACTTATGATGATTCATGATGATTTATGATAAGCATAATTATACATCTATATTGTGTGACATGGTAACATACTTGGTAAATTCAAATGTACTAATGAATAATCTATGCCAACATTATATCATAATGTAGGTGCAGTTGACCATTCTTTTTATCCTCACGACTAGATCTAAGCTACTTACAGATCCAAATTGGGTGATTCCTCGTGCTTTGGAGATGGATCCTACTATCTTCTAGCTTGGATATTTTGTTTATTGAGACAGTCTTTTATTTTTATTGAAGGTAGGCCATGACCTGTCTGAGCCCCCATCCATATTCATGCCTTAGAGGCATTTTTGATATGATGTATTATGGGGCAGATCCTACTATCTTCTAGCATTCATGTTTATTTGTTGAGACAATCTTTTACTTTATGTTAATGGTGATCCAGGGCCTATCTGAGCCCCTAACCATGTTCATGACTTAGAGACATTGTTGGATATGATGTATTTGTTTTCAAATATGTATTTTTTTTATGTCTTTTATGGCCCTATATTTTGTATGATTCTTATGCTTATGCCTATGCTATGATCCACTTCCTCTTATGTTATTTTCCTCTAATTTACCTTGTATGCTTATTCATAGGTGTAAAGTGCGACACATCTATTAGTAGGAGGCTATAAGTCTTTTTAAATTGGACCGCAAACCCAATTGGCGACAAAAGTCAAGTATCGCCAACATAATTGGCGATGCTATCACGACCCAAGCCTAGGGCTTAGACGTGACACGACGCAAGATTCATGTCGTGCTGTAGAACGTGTCCTAAGGCTTCCTAACTCTAATGAATATTCTTTGTGCCTTGATAGATGATGCCTCCGAGAAAAGAACCTCAGCCTAGGGAGGCTCTCACTAATAAGGATCAAGTCTCTTAGGATCCTTTGGGAGAACAAGAGGGGGAACCCAAAGGGATAGCCTAGGGAGGCTCTCACTAATAAGGATCAAGTCTCTTAGGATCCTTTGGGAGAACAAGTCACCAATGCTGAGTTCTAGACCGCGATTGGTATGTTGGCCTGGGCTATGACCAACCAGGTTGGGCAAGTTGTATCTCATCCTCCTCATGTGCCTAGCCCAACTACTATGGTGAGAGATTTTGCCTGAACGTACCTTACATAATTCCATAGTTCCAAGGTTGATGAAGATGCCCAAGAGTTTATTAATGAAATGTACAGGGATTTGGCCATCATGGGGGTGTCTTGAAAGAAAAACTGAATTGGCTACTTATAACCTTAAAAGGATGGACAAAGTGTGATTTCATTCAGTAGGTGTTCGAGAGGGTATCTGAAGGTCGAATTGGTTGGAAAGAATTCAAGTTTGCATTACTCGACCATTTCTTCTTACTTGAGCTTGGGGAGGCAAAGTTGACTTAATTCATCTATCTCAATCAAGGGAATATGAGTGTGAGGGAGTATGCCCTCAAGTTTACTAAGCTCTCTAGGTATGCTCCATCATCGATTGCTAATCCCTAAGCTAGAATGAACAATTTCATTTTGGGGATTTCACACTTAGTTTTGAAAGAGTGCTGAACTGTTATGTTTGTAAAGGAGATAGACGTCTCTGGCTCATAACTTATACCAGGAAATTGAGAGTGAGAAGATCATGAAGAGGAAGATGAGAGAGTTTAAGAGGATTTTGGTATAGATTTTCTTCCTGATACCCAACCTATTTCCATTCCTCACAAAATGGTCCTAGTAGAACTAAAGGAGTTGAAGGATTTGTTAGAAAAGGGTTTTACCAGGCCGAGCATTTCACCATGGGGTGCTCCTATGTTGTTTGTGAGAAAGAATGATGGGTTGCTTCAGATGTGTGTTATCAGTAATTGAACAAGGTGACTATAAAGAACAAGTACCCATTATCAAGGATAAATGATTTGTTTGATTAATTTTAGGGTGCCACCAATTTCTCCAAATTTGATCTTCATTTGGGTTATCATCAATTGAGGGTAAGGGAATATGATATTCCCAAGACATCTTTCTAGACCAGGTATGATCACTTTGACTTTGTGGTGATGTCATTTGGGTTACACTGCCCCAGTGGTGTTTGTAGTCCTTGTGAATATAGTGTTCAAGACATTGATATTGCTCAATCATACCCTATAATAAAAGGATATGACGGTCATCATCAACATATTTACCCAACTAGAAGTCGAGGTCAAATCCACAGGGAATAATTAATGGTTCATAGTTTGAAGTATTGAATTGTTCTAATGGTTTGTCGACTTAATAAAAATGATTAAGAATTAATTGAACTAGATTTAACAAAAACACAGTTGCCTAAATTTATTTTAATAGAAATAGAGAAAGGATATACCACAGTGTGTACACTTGGGTCAAGAAGTAAATATTTGGGTCTTCTACTTTAAATGAATGCGTTAATTAGACATGAGTAGGTTAGATTGTTAGTAACTACAATTTCCAATTGGACAAGAGTAGCATTCCATATGAACTCGATAAGTTCCCATATGCCAAATCACATCAGGACTCATTGAAACCTATGCACTTGATTAGCAAACCCTCTAAAATCTTCGTCGATTGAACCCTAGCTACGCATTTAACCAAACCCACAAATTTAGACTATCACATTCATTACCCACTTCAATTATTCAAAGATAATTGCAAGAATCAAAGATCTAGTCATGAACCTTGAGTTTGCAACCTCAAAAATCAATTAAACATGGTAATAAACATGAACTTACACTAACTTATAGCAATACATTCAAATTAATAAAGACCCAATCATAATTTCAAAACCCCAAGTTATTACCCCAAGTTATTATACACCCATAACATGGAGAGTTTTAGCCTAACATGGATGGAAAAGAAAAGAAAATTGCAATAACTTATCCATGGCTCCAATTAAAGCTCTCAAAAAGAACAAGAATCACCCAATCTCAACTTGATGCAATCTTTTAGTACAAATTGCAAATTTTCGCTTAGAGCAAAGAAATGAAATAGTGCAAGGTGAATACAGATTGGCACTTCATGGAACTTCCCAAAATTTCCAAGTTTTCAGCTTAAATACTTCTGCCAAATTGGACCGCAAACCCAATTGGCGACAAAAGTCAAGTATCGCCAACATAATTGGCGATGCTATCACGACCCAAGCCTAGGGCTTAGACGTGACACGACGCAAGGGGAACCCAAAGGGATCCCAAGCAAGCCTCTTAGAATATCATTACACATCCTTGGTCATGGAAGCAATAAAAGCTAACATCAAGAGATAATAAAGTGGGGCAACCGGGGCTGAGGGAAAGCACTTCCATATCATAGACATCGAGGACAATAGAGTCAAGGCTCTTAGCATAGATACATAACATGTCCAACAAATACCTCTAATACATAGATAAGAGCGGGGGCCAAGGCAAAGCAACCAGACTCACCCTCATAGTCAAAATAGACAATAAAGAAGAATGTCTCAATACATAATTAGAGCAACATAGACTAAGGTCCCCGAAGTGGAGGACTCACCATAAGCTTGAGTAGTATCGAACTAGCCACGTGGAGAAGGAGGATGAACAACTTGAGGATCGATTCCTACATGGTGATATCATGTAGACAAGAGTATGTGTTAGTATGTTTGAATGTACTAAGTATGTAGGATGCAATGCAACAAGAATTAGGCATCAC
>DF358930.1:42962-56579 GCA_000787875.1 Solanum virginianum | reverse complement strand
AAGATTAAGAAGATGAAGTAGTATATGAATGGCTTCTGATCATAGCAAAAAGCAGGACATTGGATAGAATTATGGTGTGCAATGACCAACAAAAGATTATGTTATTTTTATGTTTTGTAAAGTTACTTATAATGGTGGAATTAGTCGACACAAGCAGCATTTGGTGGGTGGAAATAGAATTGTAAAACAATGTCCAAGTTTTCCGGCCGAAGTTAGAGAAGAAATAAGGGTGTGTGTGGAAAATAAAATGGCGAATAATTCAAAATATCAAATGAGGCAGCAAGAAGAACCCATGATTAATGTTTATTATGATGATGATATGGATGAATATGATGAAATGATGCCTTCCTCAAAATCTCAAAAGATGTCTTCTAGTGGAAGTATATCATCCACGGGCATAATGTGAAAAAAAGGCCCTCTTAATCTTTATTTTTCTAAAAAATCACAACAAAAGGGAGGTTTTGAAATAGGAGCGGGTTTTGATAAAACCAAGAAAATTCCAAGGAAGCATGCGGTAAGTGCTTTTGTATTGTGGATGTATGATGCTAGGTTCCTTTTTTATTGTGTTAATCACATATCATTTGACAAATTTGTTAAGGCAGTAGGACAATATGGCACCGGAATGAAGCCTTTTAGTTTCCATGAAGTCAGAGTTACTCACCTTAAAAAGGAGGTGAAGAAAGAAGACAAAATTATTGATGAGCGTAGAGTCCAATGAACAAAGTCTGGATGTTCCATTATGAGGACAATGGATGGCACAAACTGGAAAAATAATCATCAGTATTTTGGTGAATAGTAAGTTGTCACCGATAATGCTAGTGAGAATCTTACGGTGGGAAGCATGATAATGGGTGTACACCCACACATTTATTGGACTCTATGTGCCACTCATTGCATTAACTTGATGTTTGGTGACATATTCAAGATCAACCCATAGGCTTAAGGTAATATCACTCCCCTATCCTCTATCTTTCTTTATAGTTAATATTTAATACTTATAAGTTAGTATTTACCATAATATTGTTTTAACAGTTTCTAAGAAAGCCATCAAAATCCATTTCTACATTAGTCAAAGGTCATTGTTGTTGAACTTGATGAGAAAATTTACTAATATGAAAGAAATTTGGTGAAACTAGCCAAGACAAGATTCGTAATGGCCTACTTGACTATGAGAGCTATGTACAACTAGAAGAAAATTTGAGAATGCTAATCCTCTCAACCGAATAGACTTCAAGTAGATTTACAAAAGAAACTTTGGGAAAAGATGTTGTCAACCTTCTTATTTTAGCCCATTTTTGGAATGATTTTGTTAGGGCCCTTAAAGTTTGTGGTCCTTTAACATTAGTTCTTCGTTTGGTGGATGGGAGAGAGAAAATCCCCAATGGGCTATATTTATGAAGCAATGGATAGAGCTAAGGAAGCTATTGCACAAACCTTTGGTGGAGTTAAGAAGCAATACGAGAAAGTATTTGAAATCATTGATGCAAGGTGGATTGACCAACTCTATCAGCCTTTGCATGCTGCAGGATTTATTTTGAACCTAGGATTGTTTTATAAAGATCATAATTATGGCACCATACATCAAAATGTGTGGCCAGCTTATCATGCATGTGTTGACAAGATGAATCCCGATATAGCAACATAAGATTTATGTTGCTGAGCTTTCTAGGTACAAAAATGCTGAGGGACTATTCAGTTATAAAGAGACAAAGGCACAAGGTCACCTTGTAAGTGAGTTAATTTAGTTCTTTAAAATATAGCTTTACTTAAGTTATTTTACTTATTTATATTTATTATTAAGTACCCAAAAACACAAGGTCACCGGGTAAGTGAGTTGATTTAGTTCTTTATACTATAGCTTTACTGAAGTTTATTGACTTATTTGTATTTATTATTAACTTTGAAATTTATTTTTTTATAGTTGAATGGTGGTCACTATTTGGTAGTCAAACTCTAAACTTGCAAAAGTTTGCTATGAAAGTGTTAAGCCTAACTTGTAGCTCATCCGAATGTGAGTGAAATCGGAGTGTGTTTGAATACGTAAGAAGAAGAATATTTTATATCCTAATATCCATATTATATTATTATTAGTACTTGTTAGTTAATATCTACTACTTATGTGCAAATTCATTCTGAAAGGAGAAATAGGCTTGCACCATCATGTCTCAATGATCCTGTGTACATTAAGTGCAATAGAACATTGAAATATCATTATGATGCTCATGACACCACAGATGCAATTGCCTTGGATTATATTGATGAGTCAAATGAATGGTTGGTTGGAGGCTCGAAGATTAAGAAGATGAAGTAGTATATGAGGAAGGTGACCTTACTTGGGGTACAGTTGCTACGACATTAGAGCTGACAAGAGGATCTAGGTCTTAGGGGAATTCCTTCAAGATCAATAACACTTGACAAGGGCAAAAAAGTACAAACTACAGCTTCAAGTTCAAGTAGAACACAAACACTAATTGATGAAGAATCCGAGAAGGAAGAAGATGAGGAGCAATATAATCAAAATAAAATCAATGTTGTATTTTTTGTCAATCTAGACTTTTAGTATTTATTATTAGTTTTTGTCTTTTTGGATTGAAATATTTGCTAAAATATGCTAGTGCTATTGAGATTTTGAATATATATAATTAAATATTTTAAGATTTTGGTATAAATTGGCGCCATAATTTAAAAATGGCGAGCGGCGAACCGTGTGGCGATGCAGAGCCTTGTCGCCTTTCGCCATCCAAGACACTAGTTCAGTCGCTTGCTAGATAGGTGGTTTAGTTAGATATTTCCCCTCTTAGAGTATTTTAGCCTTTGTTGAGGCTAGATCTTCATTGCTTGATCAGATTTGTAATCATTAGTTTGAGGATTCTAGACTATGCATGATTCATGATAAAGTGTTGAGAGGTGAATCCAAGGTGGCTACTATTGATTCTGAGGGTGTTTTGATCATAAATGATAGAGTTTGTGTATATAAGGGGGGAGATTTGATGAGACTGATATTAGAGGAGGCCTATAGTGCTAGATATTCTATTCATCCAGGTGTGGCAAAGATGTACCATGATCTAAAACAATATTATTGGTGGTTCAGGATGAGAAGGGACATAGCCAAGTTCGGGGTCAAGTGGTTAAATTGCCAAGAAGTCAAATATAAGCACCAAAAGGATAGTGGATCGATGCATAAGATGCCCATTCTAAAGTGGAAATGAGAGCGGGTGATTATGGATTTTGTTACAAGTTTACCCATTGCATTGGCCAAGTTCAACTCAGTTTGGGTGGTTGTTGATCATTTAACCAAGTTGGCTCACTTTCTACCATGAAGACTAGCTACAGCGCAACGCAGTTGGCTAGGTTGTATATCTGAGAAATTATCGAATTGCATGGAGTGCTAGTGTCAATTGTGTCAGATAGAGGATTAGTGTTCACTTTCCTTTTTAGCTGCCTCTATATCGTGGTTTAGGTACTCGCTTGGATTTGAGTTCAGCTTTTCATCCTCCGACTAACAGTTAGTTCATGTGCACTATTCAGGTGTTAGATGATATGCTTCGGGCTTGTGTGATTGATTTTGGGGCTCGTTGGAATCAGTATTTGCTGTTGGCTGAGTTTGCATATAACAACAATTATCACTCCAACATCCAGATGGCACCGTTTGAGGCTTTGTATGGTTAGAGATGTAGACCATCAATTGGATGATTTGACTTAGGTTCAGCAGATGTGTTGAGTGTGGATCTACTCAGATATGCCATGGATTGGGTTCGTTTGATTTAGGGTGTACTATTGACAGCTCAAAGTCATGATGTGATGATGCCTAAAACAAGGGATTTTGTGAGTTCTTAATGCAACTCCTTACAATTTGTAGGTGTACTATTGACAGCTCAAAGTCATGATGTGATGATGCCTAAAACAAGGGATTTTGTGAGTTCTTAATGCAACTTTTTACGGCTTTTATGTGTTTTTGTGTTGTTCTTGCAGAAAAGTTAGGTTGGCATGATTTTGGAGGAAAATTATAGATTTTGCTGAAGCATAGGATATACGAGTTCACCTCGAGTCGTAGCCCAAGCTACGAGTCAGACCCCAAGCTACGAGTCGTAGGGTGTTATCGTAGCAAGAAATATAGACCAAATATCAGAAATCTGCTAAGTGTAGGTCAACCCTACGAGGCTATCCTACGAGTCATAAGTCTTACCACGACTCGTATAGATGTACTCGGAGCAGGAAATAGAGAGCCCAAACTTTGGATCAACAACGAAAGGCCTAGACTACGAAAGGAGCATACGAGTTGTAGCCCAAGCTAAGACTCATACTAGTGGGTCGTACCAGTTGACTCCAAGATGCTAAGAATTTCGTTGTGATATTGTTTGGTGGTGGCCAACACCAAACCCTGCCTACTATCATGATCCTGACCAAGGTAGTGATGAATAGGAAAAGAGAAATTGATGACAGGATTTGATTTATGTGTTCTTATCTAATCGACCCTAACCTTTGGTTAGGTTAATTGCTGACAGTGACCACTTTCTTATTAGAGCATGAACATCAGAACATCAAAAATTATGGTGCCATTTCCGAGGAATACGACTAGGTTTTACTTGATTTTACTGTTAGTTAGTTTTAGTGTCAATTTCTAGACTCTTTTGTATTTTACTTTTGTTTTTGTTTTTGTTAGTTGATTTTAAGTGCAAGTTAGTTGGCATAATGATCAAACGAAAGCTCTATGTCACTAGTGCTCTGTTAAAAACTTTATAGATACATGTCTTGTTCCATGGGATAGAGTTTCAAAGACCCTCAAATGCACCTACAACCTTTTACTCAAACAATGAGGGGGGTTCTTGGGACAAGACATCCTGCTTGGGAGGCCATGGCTCTTCAAGCTTTCCCCATGAATCTCCGAAGTGAGACTGCGAATGGTGTCAATTCTCCCACATGTTGTTTGTTCTAACTGGGGGGAGGTGCAGAGGGTCTTCCTCATGAACTTCTATAAGGGTCCCAATAAGCAAGAGCTACAGAATAACATCTGAAATTTTAAAAGGGTGCTAGGAGAACCTATGGTAACAACTTGGGAAAGGCATAAGAAGTGTGTGGCAATGAACTAGAACTATTGTCTGACTGACAATGAATTGGTGGCTAGCTTTTACCAAACATTAATCTCTAAACAACAAGGTCATGCTGATGCTTTATTCGGAGGGGAGTGTTGGGCATTTCTAAGGCAACCATTCAGCAAAATTACTGAATACATGGATAAGTTTGTCTGTGGTCATGCAAGTTTATCAACCAATGCAATAGCAGCTAGTGCTATCCACTAGTATATCCTAGGGAATCGAAGCACTACCAGAAAAGAGAGTACACCTAATTGGCTCAAGTTACCACCACAACAATGCATCACTAATAAACTCTCAAGGATTGAGCATATCCTTGAGCAAGTGCTTATCAAAACCAATGAATAGGAAGAGGTTGTATAGGAGATAAAGGTTGATGTCATCAAGGTGAACTACAAGGTAGACCAAAAAGTAATGGCAATATAGAGACTTGATGACAGGGTTGAGCAAATAGAAACACAACTAGAGCTTGTGCAAAGAGATTAGACTAGGGGCCAGAGGAGTAAATATGAGACTCCAGCAACCCATGAGGAATTCTGAGTACTCATGGTGACAAAGTCGAGCCACGATGTTAAAAAACTTCTTGGGAAGCAACCTAAGTATCTCTTATATTCTTGGACTGTTTAAGTTTAGGCCATTTGTTTGAATTGCTAGGTAGTAGTTTGATGTTTATTTTGATGTGTTGAGACATTGGATCCGTTGCATTGTTCTAGACACTGGTATATCTTTTAGTGTGATCTACAGGGACTGACCAAAAGCTAAAGAGCTAAAGAAAATAACATGTGGAGCAGTTTCTACGAGTAGGCCTACCGGTCGTAGTCACCCATACGATCTATAGTCATGCCTCGTAGAGGGAAACAGTGAGTATCAAATGTTGGCACATATATTACGAGCTAACCTTACAATTTGTAGGGTCTCTTATGAGCCGTAAGTGGGGTTCATAGTGCCCAAGTATGAATTCTAACTTTTTTCCATGTATTGGGTCTGCTATGAGACCGGGATCTATGAGTTATAGGACACGCTACGACTCGTAGTTGGGGTCTCGTAGACCCGATCTTCAGAATTTTAAAAGTTGATTCAGATTGAGTATATAAGGGGTCAAAAGTCATTTGACCCCTAATTTTCCGCATTTTTGATCTGTTATTTTCCCCAAAGCTTTCCCACAACTCCCTTCATCTTCTCTAACCAATTTTCTGTCAACCCCCATCGAAATCTTATGAGTTTTTTGGCATAACCTAACTAGGGTTTCGGCATACTCCTTGTTCTCTCATTACCTCTCATTGATCTTTATTTACTCATTTGATAAGTTTTCGTGGTTACATTTGGGACACTCATGTTATGATCCTTGAATAGTGTTAAATAAATGTTGACTTTTCAATCATATTGAGTACATATATGAGAAAATAATTGTATGAGCATGAGGATTGGGGTTGGTCTTATTAAATTCCCTAGCATGATTTTGAATAGAATGATTGCCCTTGTTGGGTGGTTGTAGGGTTGACTGTTGATGATTATGCCTTGGAGACTAGTTAATCTTGGGTATTTCATGAAAATAGTTAGGAATTGTTGTTTAATTGTGGGGCACTAGTTGGTTATGTTGACAAAATTCATAGTGGTTTTAATTATGTGTTTATGATGATGTATTGCATCAATGTTGTTTAAACGTTGATTTACCTAATCCTTGGTTCTTGTGGAAAGATTGTAAGCACCACAGATGGGCTTTGTTCTCTACCACGAGGACCCACTACGAGTCGTAGGTTATCTTACGGGTCGTAATGGCCCCTTGTAAGAGGCACCAGCTACCTGAGGCTCCTTATTACTTACCATACGAGACCCATCTATGACTCGTATATTCACTACGAATCATAGTGAGGGACTCATTAAATCTTCCTTGTTTTGAATTATATTCTGCTCCTGACTACGAGCCCAGACTACGACGCATAGGTCATCCTACGAGTCATACCTAAGGCTTATTTCTGTGATCAGAATGTTATCTCCTAGGTACGTCATCATTACGAGGCTCTTATACGACTCATAAGTCTACCTACGAGTTATACCTGCGCCTCTTACCTGCAAATCTGCAGCTGAATTAGTGCACTGTGTTTGATTTTTCTTCTAGTGTTTAGGTTACTATTATTAATTTATCTTTGAAATTTCTATTTGTTTCAAACTCTATGATGCTCATGTTATATTTTTGGGTTGAATTTTCAGGTTATGTGGCTTCAAAGGTTGGAAAAGAGGCTACTAAAGCTCAGGGCAGATAGTTGAGGGATGACTCATCTGATGATGCAACATTTGAGGGCTCAGTGGAAGTCCACAGAGTCTAGATAGACCTCGAGGCAAATGTGCCTCAGGCTCGAGCCCATGGTGCACTAATACCAATGGAAGTTACTAGTCCCTCCTAGTCTGAAGAGGAGGGTAATGAAGATAGGTCGGATGATGGCCATGCACTTTCAAAATCAGGGATCATTGAGGCATCTCATACCCAACCTGAAGAGACTAGTTCTCAACCTCTGGTGGATCCTACTGCTACCATCACTTTCATGGACCCTAGAAATACTTGATGGTGTGTGCCAGTCATGCAGGAGATATATAACAAAGGGTTTGAACCAAAGAGTCCAGGAAGGGCGGTTCGACAATTTCATGAGGAATCAAGGCTCAATGATTCTGGATTGAGTAAAGTACCTGACTTGGAGGCAGAGATCAACTGTCATGGGCTTGCATAACTATCACAAAAGTTGGGTAAGTATGCCCCATATCTAGTTTAGGAATTTTATGCTGCCTATTATGCCACTATTCTCCAAGATCTTCCTCGAGGGAAGAAGCTCATAGAGTAGCCAAGGTTGCGAGAAGTTCTAGTGCTGGTTGAAGTTGTTGATATTTTAGAGGAGACTATCAGGAGGGTTTAGTTTGGGCTAAACTACATAGTACTTCATTCCTCCGCTGAGTATGATGCTAAAATTTCTAAGATGAGGAAGGTGGTGAGTGAGAAGAATGTGGATATGAAGGCAGAGTTTCTCAGGTGGATAGCTAGCTAGATATGTGAGGAGGGTGTTGAACCTACGTAGGTCATAAACCATGCTGCTCAGATCGTGAAATCCACCTCTCATTCAGAGCCAAGTTTTGGTGGTCTATTATCTGTTGGTGCATCAAACCTACCTTTGCATATAATGTGATCACCCTGGCGAGGGTTGTACTACTACCTAAAATTCTTGCTGGCTACGATACGGATTTGGCACGAGTCATAGCCAAATAGATCCATGAGTCAGTGATTCACACTCAGACTTTATTACCTTTTCCCATCCTGATACATCGACTGTGTAATGAGGCAGGGGTGCATGTTTCCCTTCACTTGGATCCACATGAAGAGGCCCTGCACACCATGGATCCCAGCTTGATAAAGGCTGATGAGAACCGTGGCCCTATAGAGAGCAGTTTCTCCTCCGATTCTAGATCTATTCCCAGTTGAGCCTCATACTTAAGGTTCGACTCTAGCTACCACTGGTACTGCTCCAACAGCTACAAAGCCTACATCAGCCATTGAGATTGAGTCCATGACATCGTCCAGTACTCCAGCACTAGCAGCATCCACGTTACAAGTTGATTCTATTATCTCTGTTGTTGCTTTTTAGGCACTATTATGTAGGGTGGCTACGCCGGAGTCCAGGCTACAGGCTTTAGTAGCACAGGTTAGACCTAGGGTAAGCCAGACCATGAGGGACATGGAGGAGAGCATGAAGGCATTCACCTATGCATTGGTAGATGAGAGAGTTAGAGCAGTGGATGCCGGAATAGATGCTTTCGAGGCAAGAGTCTAGTGGAAACTTGAGGGCGCTAGGCCTGCTAACACGAGCGTGGTGACTGAGAAGTTGGCCAAGTTCAAGGATAACCTATTATAGATGTTAGTAGCCCTTGTTGCAGTTCTAGATGAGGTGTTTGACTGGCTAGCTAACCGCCCACATGCTCCTGGGAAGAGGCCCCTCGAGATAAATGACCTAGTGTAGAGCCAGAAGAGGCCTAGACCTGATGACCCAGCAGCCCTGATGGAGGAGCTGATACCAGAGGAGGTGGTGCAAAAGAGTTGATCCTGTTGGCAGCCATATAGAGAAATAGGGAGTAGCAGCCTTCACATGGCGAAGGTAGCTCACGTATAACTGTGACCCAGATTGCTGAGGAAGAGGTCATGACCCAAGACCCTGCTGACCAGCCAGAGACCGATGCTTGATGCAACATGATGTTTGACCCTTTTAAACCTAGTTCTTGTATTTTCTTTATGGATACTTTGTTCTTTCTGTTAGATAATCTTTTTATTATGTTGGGTTTTGGATTTGTTTAAATATTTTTATGTTAGATGTTGTTTTTTACCTTTATTTTGGATGTTAGTTTTTGGGTTTTAATGTATATGTATATGTATCTCTATGTTATCGTGTTTGATTTTTCATTCTTGTCTTTACTTTGAGGACAAAGTATTCTATTTTGGTGGGGTGTGGGAAGTTATGGATTAAGTTGAAGTCTTAGTAGCCTCGAGTCCATAACTTCCCCTATTTTTTATCCCAAAGTTTTTTTTCCGTGATTTTTTTTTCCTTATGGATGCTTAATTTTTTGTTAAATCGGCATGTTTAGGTAGTGTAGATGATGCATAAATTTATATTAGTGTTATCTATTGGCATAATGTTTAGGTAGTGTAGATAATGCGTAAATTTATATCAGTGTTATCTGTTGGCATATACATGAGTCTTTAAATGCTTTTTGAATGATTGGAAAAATTGGGTACCCTCAAAATTCTTGAGATTGTAGTTATAGATGCATTCATGCATTTTGAGTATCTAGCAATGTTTGTTATGATAATGTGGAGGTAAGTTGAGGTTTGAAGCATGAACTGTGGGTCTATACTTGATTGTGGATGCAATGTCATGTGTGTTGTGAGCTTATTTTGCTGCATTCATACATCATGTATAGACTCAGAACTTGCCTTGTTACTCTAAAATTGGTTCGGTGATGTGGTTGATTTAGAAAGGATCTTAGGCCTTCGTTCTTTGAGTGAACCCACTTTTAGCCTTAATAACCTACCAAATGAGTAACTGAATCCCTTATTCCAAATGTTTGAGCTTCTCATATACTCATTCTTTCTTGAAACCTTACTAGCTTAACCTTGTTTGATGAAATACCTTGATATTGGCCTTGGTCTATCCTTGAACATGTGAACCTTAATTGAGGCTAAAAGCCTAAGTTGAGGGTGGCTACAAATTGTGGCCCTGGTTTGTGGAATAGATATTGTGTACTTCACCTCAGGCTAAAAGCCTAAGTTGAGGGTGACCCTTATTGTGGTAAAGTAATAACAATGAGATGGTTAGTTGGGAGATAAAAAAAATGAAAAATCATGAGCCAAGTGAAGAAAAAAGAAAAGAAAAGTCCTTGAGTTGAGAAAAAGTAGCAAAAATTGAGTTCAGAAATAAAGCACAGCTGAAAATAGAAAGAAAACACTCGAGAAAAGTTTGAAATAGGAGAATAAGGGTGGATTTGATGAAAAAGGTTGGGTTATGAAAGCAAAAGTGTTGGTAAACATGGTTCAAGGATAGATTTTAGTCACTACTTGCCTAAAATGCCATACCAAAGCCCCCTGAACCTATGGTACAAGCCCTTAAGTCCTAAAGTGATCCAAATCCACTTTGTCACCAAGCCAGAAGATAAGTATAGAGGCAAGCCTATGGTGTTAGTCATTGTGCATGAATTCAATTGTGAGAGTGCTTCCTCAGTCCCTGAATTCTAAATGCTTCTTAAGTGAGTAAGAGGGAATTCTTTTCTGTGAGGCCATTTGTACTACTTGAATAGCATATGGCTATATCAGTGATGTGGATGGTTGATGCTACTTAGCTTATGATAGTTGGGTTGCCAGATTCATCATCATGTTTATGTTGTGCTTAGTAACTTTGCAATCTGGTTTTTTTAAAACGATAGTTGGGTATCTGGATTAGAGTGAATGATGTATATGTCCTTGGTATAGCTGCTATATATTTCTCATTGTCTGCGTAGATTGAGTCATAACTTGAGGACAAGCAACAATTCTAAGTTGAAGGTGTTGATGTGTTGTCAAAATACAACACATTTGATGCCTAAAACAAGGGATTTTGTGAGTTCTTAATGCGACTTTTTACGATTTTATGTGTTTTTATATTATTTTTGCAAAAAAGTTAGGTTGGCATGATTTTAGAGGAAAATTGCAGATTTTGCTGAAGCATAGGACATACGAGTTTACCTACAGGTCGTAGCCCAAGCTATGAGTCATAGAGTGTTATTTTAGCAATAAATAGAGACCAAAAATCAAAAATCTACTAAGTGGAGGTCAACCCTATGAGGCCATCCTACGAGTCGTAAGTCTCACCATGACTAGTATAGGTAGCAAGAAATAGAGAGCCCAAACTTTGGATCAATAATCGAGAGCCTAGACTATATGAGTAGCATACGAGTCATAGCCTAAGCTATGACTTGTACCAGTGGGTCATACCAGTTGAGTCTAAGATGCTAAGAATCTGATATGAGACATTAATTACGACTCGTAGGTCATCCTACGAGTCGTACCTATAAGGCGTACCAGCTGCCAGCTGTCTTTTTTGTATAATTTTTAGGGTTATTTTGTAAACACTATAAATACTTTAAGTTAGGATTTTATTAGGAGAGATTCATAATTTAGAATAGAACATCATCTTTGAATATACTCTCAAGAATACTTTTAGGGTTTTAGCTTAGATTATCATTTTCTCTTGGAAACCCCTATTTTAGGAATTGCAACTCTTGCTTTGTACTTATTATCAATCTATCAAGCCTATGGTTTGCAATTTGTGGTGTCTTCAATCTTCATTGCTTTGGGTAAAATTCTCAGTCATGTCTTATATTTGCATTTTTGTTGGTTTTGCCTTAGCCATGAGTAGCTAAGCACCCATAACTTGAGGTTGCGGGAACCATGGGTAGTTGACTTGAGATGTCCTAGGTTAGTGCATTTCTATGATTGGGGTTTTGCATGTATTGTCTATTTCTTTTCGTTGTGATTGTAGTTTGGTGGTGGACAACATCAAACCCCACCTACTATCACGATCCTGACAAAAGTAGTAACTAATAGGAAAAGAGAAATCAATGACAAAATTTGATTGATGTGTTCTCGTCTTATCAACCGAACTTGACCAAGGGGAGGTTGACTGGGACAATAGGTAATGGTTAGTTGGCATGCGATGGTTGCCAACCAAGCACCATGGTAAAATTCGACCTTCACCTTCACAAGAGGGCTGGAAGAACCTAAGTTATCGTCCTGCATGCAAATCTCTATTTATAGTTGTGTTATCTAGGTTAATCAAGTCGACGAAGCATGGGAAGCATAATTCCTAAGTTGTCCCTAAAATTGAGTGTTTTCCCGCATCATAGTATCGTGTCTATTTATTTTAGTTCTTGAATCTCAAAAGCCCCCCCCCCCCTATTTAGAGATTTTAGTTATAGATACTTGAAATTATTGATAGTGAATTCTCTTAGTCAAGCCCTGTATTCCCTGTGGATTCAACCCTAACCTTTGGTTAGGTTAATTACTGATAGCGACCGCTTTCTTATTGGAGCGTCAATATCAGAATATCAAGTCGCCCGAAGAGTTATGCTGATCGGAGGACTAGGTCTTTTGAGTTCTCTGTTGGTGATAGTTTTTGGCTAAAAGTGCCACCCACAAAGGGTGTCCTGAGATTCAGGAAAAGGGGCAAGCTCAGTACCAGATTATTTGTACTATTTGAGATTTCAAGGTGAGTTAGTGAAGTGGCCTATGAGTTGGCTTTACCACCGAGATTATCTTTGATGTATCCTGTTTTTCATGTTTCTATGCTTCATCGGTACATTCCAAATGAGTCTTATATGATATCTTATGATTCAGTTGACTTGCATCAAGATTTGTCATTTTAGGGGGAGCCGATGGCTATTTTGGATAGACAAGTTCGGAGGTTGAGGTCCAAGCATATACCTATAGTGAAGGTTCAATAGCA
Organism: Solanum virginianum; assembly: GCA_000787875.1. NCBI lineage: Eukaryota > Viridiplantae > Streptophyta > Magnoliopsida > Solanales > Solanaceae > Solanum > Solanum virginianum. The sequence continues at coordinate 43,471 of DF358930.1, read as the reverse complement.
ACACTATCCTATTGAGGAGGCTACTTGGGAGTTGGAGTCAGATATGCGAGCCAGATATCCTTGCATTTTTTAGGCTCTAGTATTTCCTTTTCCTTTATGTTCAAGGATGAACATTATTTTTAGTAGTGAATAATGTAATGACCTTGTAGGTCATTTTTGAGGTTATCTATGAAAATTATCATTTTACCTTTTAGTAAGTTACTTTGGGGTGATTTTGAATTATTCTATTTTCTGGAACTAAAATCATGAGTTTTAAAAGTTGAAAATATGAATTTCGGCCTTTTTGGAAACTCAAGTTGTTGAAAAAGTAAGTTTTTGTATCATTTTGAGTTATGGGTGTCAGATCAGAAATCCATCAATTTCATCAGCTTTGAAATGTTGAATCTGATCTTGAAGAAGTCACAGAACTGCATTCAGAGTTAAAATGAGATTTTTAGGTCCAAACTTGCATTTTTAGTCATTTTCGGAGCCAAAGTTTGACTTTGCTCAACATCAAAGTTTGGAAGCTC
>DF358930.1:15317-42858 GCA_000787875.1 Solanum virginianum | reverse complement strand
TCGAAATTCTAATAGTTATAGTAGCTCCAAATGGTGAAACTAATGCTAGAAATAGTCTTATCCTAAATTTTGGAGTTATCCAGGTTAGTTTTGGTATTTTGAGCTTTAAACTAGTTTATTTGACTTGCATTGCTAAATGTGTCATGGTGACCTCGGAATCATATTCTGATTATTACGTTGATTTTAAATCACCATTTTTGATATGAATACATGTTTTGTTTATGAAATTTTGAGTTCGAATGAGTTATGAGGGGATGTATCAACAACTGTTGTTGGCTGATTTTGCTGGTGCAAAGGAATTTCTAGTGCAATTATGGTCCTTCAATGCGTAAGTGGGAAAGCATCCGCATTCCAGAGGTTTATGTTTTTCCCTCCTCTGTGTTCGCTGGAGATGCTCCTTGTTTGCAGAGCTATACTTTCCCTATCCCTATTCCACTTTACGTTCGCAGAGTCTTAGCCATGTTCGTGGAGCACTAATGATATTTACCCTCTGCGTTCGTGGAGTACATTTTACCCGATAAGTGTTAAAAGTCGAGATAACACCATTTTTACTCATTTTCACAAATTTCAAGATTCTTGGGGCAATTTTGGACAAGATTTTTGGGAGATTTCTTTTGGGTAAGTTGTTTCTAACTTAATTGTGATTAATTTTCATGACTTTTATCTTGATTTTGTCTTGAATTTCATGATTTTGAATGTATATTGGAGATTTATGGTCTATAATTTTGAAACTTTAAATAGTGATTTTGCCTTTGATTTGAATTCTATTTTAGTGGGATTTTCACCCACGGACTCCATTTTTCATGTAGAAACTGATTTTAAAGTCAATGTTGAAATTCAAAAACTTCAAATTTTAGTTCTAATTTTGACCATTGATCCGTAAGCTTAATTCATGCCAATATAGGTTTCAAAATGCACCTTTTGACGCGTAGTATCTTTTGTTTGGTAGTGATTGATCGATTTGGGAATTATTTGGAAGTTTGATTGATTAAAAGCTTTTTCAAGTGCCATTTCGGCACCAAGGTAGGTCCAACATACCTTTTTGGACTGGATTTGAGTTATTGGATATGTTTATGTGATAATTGTAAGAATTTGATTAAATTATGAGCCAATGACATGATGTCATAGATTTTGATGGTAATGTGATACCGGTTGTGCCGGAAATTGAGTAAATGGTGATCTTATTAATAAACTAAGATGAAATCATGAGAATTGAGATAATTTTGGATATGATTATGATAACATGGGACTTGTGATAGATTTTAGATAATATTGTGATTAATTGGTGATAATTGTGATAAACTTGAGACATATGAGCTTACTTGGATACTTGTGGAGTGCTATTTCATTGACATCCTGATTATTGATGAGATAGTGATGATATGAGATATAATGATGGCCTTGTAGAACTAGTTGATACACATGGTGTAGCCAATTTGATGTGATGGCTATTGTACATATCAGTTGTCATTTATATTGCTATTATGTACATACTTGAAAGGTTGCATTAGTATGTATATATTTTATACTGTATAAGGCCCCACTCGTGAGAAGTATGAAAAATGTAAGAAATGAGTAAGGAAAATTTTCTGAGTATCAGTTGTTACGAGGGGTCTTACAGGACTTAAGTGGTTGTATGGGCCGTAAGTGGTGCTCGTGGGTTGAAGGTCAGACTTGGTGAAGATGATATATTCTAAAGTAAGGTGTATGACTTATCAAATGGCCCATAAGCGACTTACGAGCCATAAGTCTGGTCACAAATTGTAAATTTAGAGAAAAGTTTCTGAGACTCTGAAATGTCATCAGATGAGACCCTTACCTACGACCCATAAAATAGACCATGACCTGTAAATGGGGTCTCGTGGTCTGGTCTGGCAGAATTTTAAAAGGGTTATACTATGTCGTTTTGACACTCAAAAGACCCCCTATTTCCCTTTACAACCCTAATTCACTCCATTCCACCCCATTCCGATATCCTCTAAGTCCCCAAACAGTCTCAAGTTTCCCCAAGGTTTAAAGTAATAAGGCTAAGCTAGGGTTTCAAATTCTTTTCCTATAAGTCTAATTTTTCTCTGCTAAATTATCAAGGTATATGGGTTTTTATTGTGGAGACCTTTCCTCCACAAGCTCAACCATTCTATTTCTCCTTTATGCTTTCTTAAGTTATGGTGATACCTAATAATTCTACAAACTCTTTTATATGGAAATAATATGAAGTATTTCACGATGGTTTATCATTATGCATTATTATGAAGTGAAATATTATGTGGTATTTATGAATTTTATGAGGGTTTGATGATGCCCTAGTTAATCTTTGTTATGCTTTTGGTGGGTTATTTTGAATAATGTTCAAGTGAGTCGTTTACTCCTCTTATGTCATATACTCATGTATTACATGGTTTTAAAAGTTTGTACATGTACCCACCATGGTTTTAAAATAAGATTTATGCTAAGCTTCTATAGTGTTAAAGGCCTTATGGCATGATATATGAATTATAAATTATATAAATTGAAGCATTATAATGCATGTTATGAAATAATGAAATATTATGAAAAATTATAAAAGTTGTGAAGCCCTATCTTTGATATGTGAAGCTTTGGTTTTGATAAGCCATTCTATGAAACAAGATGGTGATGTATTGCCTTGCATATTATGGTTATAAGTATGATTTGAATATTTCTTGGGATTGTGACCTAGCACTGAGAGGACGTTGGTAGATAACCATTATCTCATAACTATGTTGCCACCATAGGTTTGTGAATTAGCTAATGGATCCATAAGTTTAAGTGGCATATTGACCAAAAAGGGTGGTGTTGCCGTACGACACATGTGAACCAAATACTGAAAAGGTTCGTGTTCTTGTAAGGGTGATATTATATGTATACCAAAATAGGTGGTATTCTCGTAAGGTGATTATGAATCACTTTTTGAAATGGGGAGGTTCCTGTGATATAAGTGCTCGGTTTACCTTAGTAAAGTAGACCACTCCTTATCTGCTGTGGAGTGAACATCGAGATTCCAGGTAGTGGCTCGCTTGGTCTTATATGTCGATTATGGTCCCTTCCCATATATGTATGATATGTTATGTGACATGATGATTCCTCATGCATACTTTGACTATAGTACTATGCATGTATGACATATTGAGCTTATATTAGATGATTTCTGATTATGTATATTGTTTAATCATGGCTTATGTTCTTTGTTGCATTTCACCCTACATACTTAGTATATTCCAAGTACTAATGCATACTTTTTATCTACATGATCTACCGTGTAAGGATCGGAGCTTCTTTCCATCCTCCTCCATGTGGCTAGCCGGTTCGAATGAAGATTTGGTATTGGAGAGTCCCCCACTTTCGCGGACAATTTCTATTTACTTTCATGCTTTTATTTAGATTTATCTATTTTTGGATACTACAGTGTGCCTGGGAGATGCCTTGGCCCCCATTCTATTTATGATTAGAGGTGTTGTTGGATATGGTTATTCTATGTACGTATGAGTTCGACTCTTTTTGTTCATGTTATTATGGAAGAATTTCCCTTAGCCCTATGCTCCCTTCTATGTATTTTTACTGATGTTGAAAAGGTGACAAAAGTCCTTAGTACCTATTGCCCCCATAGAGTGAGTCCTACTTACCTGTCCCTTGCTATGTAAATCATGTTAATCCACTTCTCGACAACATTCCCATAGGATGAGTCCAAAGTCCCTTTTCCCTTAGAATTATTTGCTACTTGTTTATTGTTTATTTGTACTTTTGTGACCAAGGAGGTGCTATGATGCTTAAGAGGCATGTTTGGGGTTCCCTATTCATCGTGTCACGACTAGGCCCTCGACATGGATCGTGACAAGCTTGATATCAGAGCACTAGGTTGTAAGTGGACATCGAAAAATCCAACACACCACGTCGAGTACAGTCTTGTTCATGCTTGTAAAGCGTGCCACAACTATGAATGAGAGGCTATAAGGCATTTTAGGAAATGGTTCACTCCTTCATACTCTATGTCGGGCTTTAGATTTGGAATAAGGTTTCCTATCTCTAATAGGTGGTCTTTTGTTCTTTTAGATTGTGCCACCAAAATGAATGGCTCAAAGAGCTCCTACCCCCGAGGGTGAATTGGCCCTACAAGCTCCCTAAGAGGAAGAAGAAGGAGTCACCCATGCTGAGTACCAGAATGTGGTCACTCTTTTGGCAAGTGTTGTGACCATTCAAGGAGTTCAAGCTCCTCATGCTCCTACCCCGGCTTCAAGAGTGAGGGATATCACAAGGATGAACCCCCCTAGAGTTCTATGGTTCAAAGGTGAAAAAAGACCCCCCCAGATTTCATCGATGAAGTGTATAAATTCATGGATTTCATGGATTAAGTTTGGAAGAGAAAGCGGAATTAGCGTCCTACCAACTCAAACGTCTTGGTCAAACATGGTAAAATCAATGAAAGATGGAAAGAGCAGATGAAAAGCCTATTCATTGGGAGGAATTCAAAGTTGTTTTTCTTGATAGTTTCTTTCCAATTGAGTTAAGGGAAGCCAAGATGATGGAGTTCATGAACTTCAAGCAAGGTTCAATAAGTGTTCGTGAATATTCTCTTAAATTCTATGATCTCTCAAAGTATGCTCCTCACTTAGTTGCCAATGCTAGGGCAAGGATGCACAAGTTTGTTTCGGGTGTGTCCGACTTGATAAATGAAGAGTGTCGTAAATTATGCTCATTGAGGACATGGACATTATCCTGGCTCATAAGATATGGTAAACAACTTGAGGGATATAAGCTTAGGAAGACAAGGATAGATGAGTCCAAGCGGGCTCGACTTGATGGTGGATTCCAAGGCACTAAAGGTGGTCGCTTCCAACAAGGGGATAAATTCCAAGGACAAGGGTCCTCCAATGCCCTAGGCCAAAGGTTTGCTAATGATAGGGCTCCAAACCATAAAGCGCAAGGTAGAAATAGTGGCCAAATCATTCCTAGGTGTGGAAAAAATCATAGTAGCAGATACTATAGAGATATGGGTGCTTGCTTTGGATATGGAAATATGGGCCACAAGATTGCAGAGTGTCCAAACAAGGGTAGGGATGGTCATCCTCAAGGACAAGGTGCTCGTGGTGACCATAGGGCATAAGGTGCCCAACAAGGAGGTGCTCCACATTATAACCAGTTTTATGTTCTTCAAGGAAGACAAGGGGTTGATGAGGCACCCAACATTGTTATTGATATATTAAGGATTTACAATCTTGATATATATGCTTTATTAGATCTGGATGCCACTCTTTCTTTCATTATTCCATTTATTACTAATAGACTTTATATGTGTCCCAAAATATTATATGAACTTTTTGAAGTGTCTACCCTGATCGGTGAGTCCATTCTTGCTAAAAGAGTCTATAGGGGTCTCCCGTGTCCATATTGCATAAAGTTTTGCCTTGTGATTTTGTTGAACTAGACATGGTAGATTTTGACATCATTCTTGGGATTAATTAGTTACATGCATATCATGCTACTATTGATTGTAGGACTCATAAGGTTAGATTCCAATTCCCTAGTGAACCCATTCTTAAGTGGGAAGGTTATGGTTCAATGATCAAGGGCAAGTTTATCTCTCATCTTAAGGCTCAAAGGTTGATTTTGAAAAGTTGCATTTATCATCTTGTGCAGGTTAGGGATGTCGAGTCTAAAGTCTCTTCCATTGAATCGGTTCTGTTGGTCAATGAGTTCCTCAATGTCTCTCCTGATAAACTTCCTAGTATTCCTCCCATAAGAGAAATAGACTTTAGTATATACCTCCTCTTTGAAACTTAACCTATTTCCATTCCTCCCTACCAAATGGCCCCGACGGAGTTGAAAAAGTTAAAGGACCAATTGAAAGACTTATTGGAAAAGGGGTTTATAAGGCCTAGCAAGTCACCTTGGGGTGCACCGGTATTGTTTATAAAGAAGAAGGATGGCTCACTTAGAATTTGCACCAACTATTGACAACTCAATAAGGTCAGTATGAAGAATAAGTATCCTTTGCAAAGAATAGATTACCTATTTGATCAACTACAAAGGGCTAGTCACTTCTCAAAAATTGACCTTCAGTTCGAGTATCATCAATTGAGGGTAAGGGAGTGTTATATTCCCAAAACAGCTTTACCAACAAGATATGGGAAATTTGAATTTGTGGTGATGTCCTTTGGCCTAATCAATGCTCTGGTAATATTTATAGATCTCATGAATAGTGTCTTTAAACCCTACCTTAATATGTTTGTGGTGGTGTTCATTGACGATATTTTGATTTATTCCTAGAGTAAAGAGGAGCATGCCAAGCATCTAAAGATAATATTGCAAACATTAGGGGAAGAAATGCTATTTTCCAAGTTTGCAAAGTGCGAATTTTGGTTGAAGGATGTGGCATTCTTAGGACATGTGGTGTTGGGTGAAGGCATTAAAGTAGATTAAAAAAATGGAGGTGATAAGAAATTGGCCTAGATCCTTAACTCTAATGGATATTAGGAGTTTCTTGGGTTTGACAGGTTATTACTGGTTATTCATGAATAGTTTCTCTTTAATTGCCTGTCCTTTGACAAAGTTGACACAAAATAAAGCAAAATTTGTGTGGACTGATGAATATGAAAGAAGTTTCTGAACTTTGAAAGATAAGCTTACATTTGCACCTATTTTGACTCTACCAAAAGGGTTAGAAGGGTTTGTGGTGTATTGTGATGCTCTGAGAGTTGGCTTGGGGTGAGTATTGATGCAAAATGGCAAAGTCATTGCATATGCTTCTAGGCAACTAAAGGTGCATGAGCGCAATTACCCACATAATCTTGAATTAGCGGGCGTGGTATTCCCTTTGAAGATCTTATGTCATTATTTGTATAAGGTTCATGTAAATATGTTCACCAGCCACAAGAGTCTTCAATATGTATTCACCCAAAGAGATCTACATTTGAGGCAAAGTAGATGGTTGGAATTCCTTAAGGATTACGACATGAGCATGCCTTACCATTCGGGCAAGGCTAATGTTGTGGCCAATGCCCTAAGTAGGGTATCCATGGAGAGTGTGGTTCATGTTGAAGATAGTAAGAATGAATTGGCAAGGGAGGTCCATCGGTTGGCTAGGTTGGGGGTTAGATTAAATGAAGTAAAAAATGGTAGTATGGCGGTGATAGATGGTTCTAAGTCTTCCTTGATTGAAGAATTCAAATCTAAACAATATCTTAACCCCACTTCAGTAGAATTAAAATCATTGGTGAGGGATGGCATGGTGGAGTTTTCTCCCATGGGGGGATGGTGTTCATAGGTACCAAGGTAGGTTATGTGTCCTCGATGTTGATGAGTTGAGAGATTTGATCTTAAAAGAAGCATACAATTGCTCTTATTCTATTAACCCTGATTCCACTAAAATATATAAAGATTTGGGGAAAGTGTATTGGTGGGGAGATATGAAGAGGGATATTGCCAAATTCGTAGTTGGTTTCTATAATTGCCAACAAGTCAAGGCCGAACATCAAAGGCCGGGTGGCCTAGCAGAAGACATCAAGGTTCCTAAATGGAAGTTAGAAGAGATCAACATATCAACATGGATTTTATGATTGATTTGCCAATGACTAGGAGGCATTTTAATTGCCTCTGGGTCATTATTGATAGGACAATAAAAACGGCTCACTTTCTACCAATTAAGATGACCTATGGTGTCAAATACTATGCCAAGTTGTATATTCATGAGTAGGTAAGACTGTATGGGTTTCCATTAGCTATTATTTCGAATCATGGTGCTCAATTACATCGCACTTTTGGAAGTCCTTCCCAAAAGGCCTTGATACTAAGGTTAAGGTTAGCACAACTTTCCACCCACAAATGGATGGTCAAACCGAGAGGACCATTCAAACTCTTGAGGATATTCTAAGGGATTCAAACTCTTGAGGATATTCTAAGGGATTGTGTCTTAGAGTTCAAGGGTAGTTTCAATGAGCATTTTCCACTTATAGAGTTTGCTTATAAAAATAGCTACCACTCTTGCATTAAAATGGCTCCCTTTGAAGCTTTATATAGGAGGCATTATAGATCCCCAATCAGTTGGTTTGAAGTAGGAGAAATGGCCTTGTTGGGTCCGAATCTAGTTATGGATTTAGAAAAGACAAGTATGATAAGAGAGAGACTAAAGGCAACCCAAATCTGGCAAAGGTCCTTTGCCAACACTAGAAAAAGAGACCTTGAAGTTGAAGTTAGTGATTGGGGTACATGAAGGTTTCGCCAATGAAGGACGTGGTTCATTTTGGCAAGAAAGTGAAATTAAGCTCTAGGTTTGTAGGGCCTTACTAGATTTTGAGACGTTTTGGTAAAGCTGCATATGAATTAGAGTTGCCATAGAAATGAGTATGGTTCATTCGAGTTTCCATGTCTCCATGTTGAGGAAGTGTATTAGGGGTGCTTGATAAAATATCCGGTTATGGTTTCTTGAGTAATCGAAGGTCTAAAGCATGAGATATGATATAAATGATGTTATGATGATGAAATGAGCCTATGTATATGTTTATTCCTACATGACATATTACATTAGAGCCTATGGTTAATCCTATATAAAGTGTTACATAGACCATGCCCGATCTGGGGGAAAAAGAGCCCGGGTAACCATGCGAGGGGTTTATACTTCGTCACCATGGATATTTAGGGTATGACCATCATCAACCATGCAAGAGGTTTATACCTCGTCATCATGGATTGTGGGGTGCGACTACCATCAACCATGCGAGGGGTTTATACTTCGTCACCATGGATGGCGGGGTGCGACCACCATCAACCACCAAGGGGTTTATACCTTGAATAGCTTGCTTGGTCTCATTCTTCACATATGATATTCTATATGAGCATGATTTACTTAAGCATGTTTTACTTTTGCATTGATCATACATGTTATATTACTATATTTTGTCTATTGCCTATCATGATGCATTTTGGATTATGATGCTTATCTCTTGTTGCACATTGGATATTAGGATTTCTTGGGCTTAATGGGTTACCACCGGAGGTTTGTGAATGTGTTATCTTCTATTGCTTTCCCCATTACTAAGTTGATCCAAAAGAAGGCTAAGTTTGTACGAACCATTGAGTGTGAAAAGAGTTTCCAACTTTAAAGGATACACAAATTGTTCAAGTTAGCTTTTGGTGAGTCCTCCATTCCGAGGATCAGGACTATTCTCTCACATTATGTATTAAGATTCTCTTTACTTTATTATATACTTATAACTATGAGGGTGAGCCCAGTTGCATGTCTTGGCCCCCGCCATTATCTATGTAGTAGAGTGTTGTTGGACAAAGATATGTATTTATACAATGAGTTGATTCTATTATCTCTTGACTCTATGTTACGAAAAGTTCTCCCTTAGCCCCTTTTTACCCTTATTTCCATTTTTCAAATGTCATTTAATTATTTTTGCGACCAAGAATGTGGAGTGATATGCTATGAGGCTTGTTTGAATTCCTTCAGGTTCCCCATTCGTCGGTCACATCTAGGCCCTAGGCTTGGATCGTGACAGTCGATCATGTCTAGGTCCTAGGCTTGGGTCGTGACAAAAATGGTATCAAAGCACTAGGTTGTTATATCCTCAGCATCTAACACACCACGTCGATTAGAGTCCTATTCATGGTTGTAAAGTGTACCACGACTATGAATGAGAGGCTATGAGGCATTCTTGGAAATGTTTCACTTCATCATGATCTATGTCGTGCAATAGGATTAGGTCCCCTATCGCTTATTGCTAATCCTTAACTGTTACATTTCAGGATATATCTCGAGCTACTCAGAATGGTGATGTGATCAATGTGGAAATTCACAATGCTCTATGGGAAGTGGCCATAATGGTGGCAAATTTGGAAACTCACCTCGATCAACAAGTGGGTGCCCCCGAGACTTCTAATGTTACGAGGAGGGGTAGTGAGGCTAAGAGGGTTGTATTGGGGGTAAGTTCCAAAGTTTCAAATGTAGAGATAGTAGTGGTGTGGTGCCTTATGCTAGGTGCCCAAAATATGGTAGGTGCCATGATGGCCCATGCTTGAGAGATACTGACGCTTGTTATGGTTATGGAGAGTTAGTTAATAAGGTAAAGTATTACCCTCGTAAACGTAATAAGGGTAAAGGAGGCGATGGCAGGGTGACTCATCCTAGATGCCCAATATGTGGGAGGAAACATGGTGGTACATGTAGGAGGAACACAGGTGCATGCTTTGGGTGTGGTGAGATAGGCCATAAAATTTTGAATTTCCCTTATGCTCAAGATAAGGGTAAAAGTGGTGATGTTGATAGAGTGGCTTAAGAAGGGGATAAGGTGCCCGATGGTGCTACCGATATGTTGAAATTTCCTTTGGCTTTTATGTGTTTTGCATTGATGGCCCAGTGTGCCACTATTGCTTTCATTATTCTTTTGTTTGCTAGTGGGTTTAATGAGTGTCCCGAACTCTTTTGGTGCCTATCCCATTGATGAGCCTATTGTTGTTTGAAAGTTCATAAGTGTTATTCCATATTCATATTGAATTAGGTCTTGCCTTGTGGCTTGTTGGATTTGTTATGGTGGACCTTGATGTTATGCTTGGAGTAGATTAGTTGCGTGCATGTTATATCTCCCTTGATGTAGGGCCCGTAAGGTTAAATTCTGATTCTCTATTGAATCCGTCCTTGAGTGGGGTCTTGTAAGGTAGATGCAAAGGGGTAAGTCCGTTTCTTGTCTTAAGGCATAATTGAGCTCTGAAGGTTTCCCCCATGTTCTTAGTGCATAGGGTATTGTCTCGTGATTTTTGGTTGAACTTAGTTGCTGGATTGGAGGTCTTGAGGTGGTTCGGCTACTTGCATATTATGTCTTCTTTGATTGTAGAACCCCTAAGGTTGTAACATGATGGTTAAGAATGGTCGATCTGTTTGGTCAACTACAATGAGTTAGTCACTTCTCTAAGCTTGATCTTTGGTTTGGGTATTATTCCCAAGTGATAATGAGGGTAGGTGATATCCCAAAGTATCTTTTCGGATTAGGAGTGAGCCTTTTGAATATGTGGAGTTGTTAGTTGGCTTATGCACTGGCTATGCTTATGGGTTCATGAATAGGGTCTTTAGTCCGTACCTTTTTATGCTTGTGGTGGACTCTAGTAATGAAGTATGGATTTATTTAGAACTTGTGAACCATTTGGGGGTAGTGTTACAAATCTTGGGGTAAGAGGAGTTGTATGCTAAGTATGTAAAGTGTGAAATGTGGTTAAAGGAGGTTACCTCCCTAGGTCATGTGGCACCGTAGGATTGTATTAAGATTGATCTTAAGGAGATGTATGTGAATAGAAATTGGCCTAGACCTTTGACTTCCTTGGATATTAGGATTTCTTGGGCTTAATGGGTTACCACCGGAGGTTTGTGAATGTGTTATCTTCTATTGCTTTCCCCATTACTAAGTTGATCCAAAAGAAGGCTAAGTTTGTACGAACCATTGAGTGTGAAAAGAGTTTCCAACTTTAAAGGATAAGTTTGTGTCCGCTTCTATCTTGTCTCTACCGGAAGGGTTAGAAGGGTTTGTTGTGTATTGTGATGTCGCCCTGATTGGTTGGGTTGTGTGTTCATGCAAGATGGTTAGGTGGAAGTTTATACTTTTAGATAATTTAGGATGCATGAGAAAGATTATCTTATCTATGACCTTGAGTTGGTCGTCGGGGTTTTTTTTATCTATGACCTTGAGTTGGTCGTCGGGGCTTTCTTTGGAAATTTGACGTCATTGGTTGTATGAGGTGCATATTGGTGTGGTTGCCATTCACTAGAGTTTCTAATATGTGTTCACCCAAATGGTCTTGGAGGATGATTAGTGAGATGCTATAGAACTCTCTGAAGAGTGTTGTGGTTTGTGAGGTGCACATTAGTGTGGTTGTGGTTTGTTAGTCTTCATAGAGTGTTGAGGAGGATTAGTGAGGTTGTATACGAATGGGAATTGCCCTTGGATATGGTTATGGTTTTCTGGTTTCTCATGCTTCTAGGTTGAGGGGATGTGTTAGTGACTCTAGTGCTATAGAACTCCCTAAAGTTGTGGGTGTTGTGATGGATGAGTCGACTTACGAGAAGGTCCGGTGGAGAAGTTATGCGAATATAAATGAAGATTGATTGATAAGGATGTGATGTTCGTTAAGGCTCTTTGGAAGGTTCTTCTAGTCGAAAGTGTCTCACGGGGAGCGGGCATGGAAAAGCAATACCCTTATCTCTTTTATTCTATTCAAGATTATGATAACATGTCAAGTCCTTTTATGATTCCAAGTCTTATGTTTCAGCCCCTATGTCATTGCATGCATTCATGTTTATATTGAGAAAGTTCATAGTGATTTTAACACTCATGTTGAGATTTTGAAAATGGGTTTTTAAGTGTGCTATTGCATTCTTGTTGGGGTTGATCTCTTTATGATAACTTTTCCCTTGTACGCTTCTTTGACATTCGGGGACGAATGTTCCCAAGGGGGGATATTGTAACGCCCCAAAAAGTGTCCAAAAATGTGCCCAAAATCATAATTTTTATATATCTCAAAATCCGTGCATGATATCGAAAACCCGACTTCATATTCTTGTTCAGAGGGTCAAATTTAAGTGGAAAAGGGTTTAACCCCAATTCTAATGCGAATGATTCACAATTTCAAATTTTGAAGTGGCAAATTCCAGTAGTATCTGCACGTCACTGGCGCAACGCGCCAGTGCTATTTTTCTGAGTAATTTTGTCCAGTTTTTCTATCTCGGTCCAAGACTTCTGGGTCTTGGGACTAATCCTTCCCACACGAGAAAATACCTATACTTAGTCATTTTTCACCCTTAAATCATTCAATAACATTCCCCAATACTTACTCAAACACTTAGGCTTATATTTCTCTCAAGATTCAAGTACCAAAACCCTTTTCGGATCTTAAGGAATTCAACCAAGCTTCAAATCTCCATCTCCAATCTTCATTAAGTTCATCTCCAAAACTAAGATATGTGGGTTTCTTTCATGGGATCCTTTCACCCCTGATGCCCAAACTTTCTTTTACTTAAATTTTCATGATTTAAAGATGATTTACTCATGGGTCTTATTTATTATGAAAATCCCTGCACACTACGTTGGGGTATTTGAAATTGTGACTATTTTGCTATGTTTTAAGCTGTGAAACCAAAATGGGTCTTATTAATTATGAATTTTACTACACACTATGTTAGGGTTTCATGAAATTGTGATTGTTTTAGCATGTTTTGGGCTATGATTCTAAGGTCTATTGTGAAATTTGATGAAGGGTTTTGATGTATATTGTTTGAGGGTGTTACCAAGTATTTATTAATGATTTTACATTCAATTTTCTAGCATGATAACACTCTTGGATTGCATTATTTTACACTAGCACTACACGCCCTCTAAGTGTTTGATAAAATGCTCGGTTATGGTTTCTTGAGGAATTGAAGGTCCAATACATGTCTTATGAGTTGAATGACTATATGATGATGAAATGAATGTATGTATGTGAGGACTATATGATGATAAAGTGAATGTATGTATATGGTATTCTGTACATAGTGTTAGAATACGACCATGCCCTACTCGAGGGTTGCACACGGAGTAACCTTGTCAAGGGGTTCGTACCTTGATAACCTATCGAGGGGTTTGTACTTTGGCACCACTGATGGTAGGGTGCGATTACCCATCAACCTTGTTAGTGGTTTGTACTCATCAACCTATTGGGATTTGTACTCCATCACCATGGGTGTTAGGGTGCAATGATCCACCAACCTATTGGGGGGATCTGTACTCCAGCACAAGAAGTGGTAGGGTGCGATGATCCACCAACCTATTGGGGGTTTGTACTCCGGCACCATGAGTGGTAAGGTGCGACAATCTACCAACCTATTGACGTAGTTTGTACCTCAATCACCTAGGGTGGTAGGGTATGATAATCCACCAATAGTTTAATGGTCTCTTCTTACACATATGTTATGTTCTATGTAAGTATGTTTTACTTATGCATTCATCATACATGTCATATTATTACTATGCTACCTATTGTTTATCTCTATGCATTTTGACTATGATGCTTATCTCTTATTGCATTGCATCCCACATACTTAGTACATTCGAACGTACTAACGCATACTCTTTGCCTACATGATGTCACCATGTAGGAACTAGTGCACTGCTTGATCATCCTCCTCCTTCACTGGCTAGTACGATTGTCTCTCAAGCTTGTTGGTGAGTCCTCCATTCTGGGGACGTTGCTTATGATCTCTTGCTATATACTAAAGCTACCTTGCCTTTATTTATATATTGACTATGAGGGTGAGCCCGGTTATTTATCATGGCCCCCGCTCTTATCTATGTAGTAGAGGTGTCATTAGACATGATATGTATCTATGCTATTAGTCATGACTCTCTTGTTTCTTGATGTTTATGACATGGTTTATCCTTAGTCCCATTTCCCCTTGTTTATACTTATTGCTTACTATCATTTTAATTGCTTCCATGACCAAGGATGTGTAATGATATGCTATGAGGCTTGTCTGGATTTCCTTCGGGTTCCCCATTTGCCGGTCACATCTTGGCCCTAGGCTTGGGTCGTGACACAACTTTAAATGATAGCTAATTCAAAAGAGATGATCTTCAATTCTAAAATTAGTCATCTTACTAGAATTAAAAATAATTTGACTTTAAAATTTCTCTTTTACCCTTAATAAAATAATTTTCAACCACACAGAATCTCTGGATGATTTCAGACCACAAGTTTCAAAAAAAATTTAAAACACTATTTCAAGTCAAATAATGCCACAAAAAATGAGATGGGGAGAATAATATATTAAGAGTTCAAAGAAGCTTCTTTGATGCAGAAATTTTTATTATTTTATTTTGATTTATTTGGTATAATTTGATGGTATAAAATTATTGGTATGCTGTTTTCACTCTAAATTATTTTGAAGGGATACTTTAAATTTAATATATTTATAGAACTCAAAATATGTGAAATAATTCATTCATCATGTCTTTATATTAAGGAATTGTTAGACTCTAATAAACTAAACGAGGGGTGTTCATGGATCAGTTATTGGTTAAAATCAAAACCAAATCAACTTAATCAATTTTTAAATTTTCAGAACCAAACCAAAAACTAATTATAATATGCATTTATCGATTCGATTATTATCGGTTGGGTTTGATTATTTCTTTGACTTTTTTTGAACAAAATCGAATCCAAATCAAACACTATCAGATTTTTAAAAACTTAAACCAAACACACAACCAAATTTTGGGAATAACTTGGCTCCCTTTGATATCAAAGACAGAAGAGTTTCCTTCTTCATCTTTATTGAAGGGATAATGAGAGTAGGTCTAGAACTGCTCCCCCTTCCTTCCTACCTCCTTCCTATCTGGATTTTGCCAACTGCCTGTAACAAGTGTCCATCACAACCTCCTTTTTCTCCTAGATTCACTTGTTTTTATTGTCTATAATTCACAATACACATCGCTTTTCCTTAATTTCTGCACCAAATCAATTGTATCTTGTGTTTTACCTTATATCGTCCATTACCTCTCTCCCCAACGTAAATCAACTTTACCATACCGTCATTTTTTCTTACTATAATCATGACATCTATGGAAAAACAAAGGTTTTAATATCTCATATTCTTTAGACATTTAGTAAATTACTAGATGGGCAAGGCCCATGCTAACATCAATCTACTTGTACATAAAAAATATATTGTAGGAGTAAATAACAATAATTTTTACCAAAACAATTACTAAATGCCTGGAATAACATCTACAACAGATGCAAAAAAGCATAAAACTTTGGCATTTTCCAAATACGAAGTTTCCCAAGCCCCTTCTCCCCATGGACTTCACCCCAATGTATTTCTCTAACTCTACAACTTCCCTCTTACTCAAGCAAATGTACCCCATCATCGCTCACACATTTAAATTTTCTATATCAAAATCTTGTCTTAACTGCACAATAATAATCAAATGATGCATCTTTATATACTAAGAGCTCTTATATTGTTCATATATCATCTCTAATATATTAACTATTAGTACATTCCTTAATATCCAAACTAATCTAAAAGAAATAGAGAACGCAAAATTTTAACCGCGTCACAATTGTAGAACACAAAGAATTCAACTACCTCACATTTGCAAGATTTATCCATGAACTATATGTGCTTAACAACTTTCAATTTCATATCAACACGAAAGCAAAGGGCTATTCAGTGATTTCAACTATTATTCATCATAAAGAGATTCGAGAAAATAAACACTACAAACATTCAAACAAAATTAATAGAATCCAAGTTGCATTTAAATATAAATTCGAATCCTTACCTAATAGAGTATTCTCATCAGATATAATATCAATAATTACCTCTGATAACATATCTACCGAAAATAGTAAGAAAAAAATTAAAATATAGAACTATTATATTTAGGGGTTGTTTGGTTTGGATAGAAGTTATGATGGGATTAGTTATGCAGGGATAAGTTATGATGAGATAAGTTATGCTGGGATTAGTTATGCTGAAAGTAATTTTTATTGTTTGTTTGGTCTGGCATATTCATAATACTATTCATAGTACAATTTCTAAGAATAAGATGTTTGTTTACTAAAGTACAAAGTACCCTTCACCTTATTTAGTTTTTTTTTAATTTTCTTTGCAAGCTTTAATTATTCATTGTTAAAAATAATTTTTCATCTTATTTAACATATATGTATACATTTTTATGATTGTGCCATGTATTTTTAAAATTAAACTTTCATATTATTTAATTTAAAAATAAAACTTCCATCTTATTTAGCTTTAAATAACTTTTCAACTTATTTAAGTTAAAAAAAATAAAATTTTCATTTTATTTAGCTTAAAAATAAAACATTCATCTTATTTAGCCTAAAAATAAACTTTCATCTTATTTAGCTTAAGAATAAAACTTCCATTTTAATTTTACTAAAAGTAAAAACAAAATACTATTGAATAATTGACATTTTAATTGATATATAAAATATAATTTTTGAGTGAGTAATAAACTATTTAATTTAAAATATAGAATTTAGTAGTGGAGTAAACATTTGAAGAAAAATCAAAATATAAGTAAGCATAAGTATTAGACAAATAAATTCAACTTAATATATATTCATAAATAAAAATTATATTTATAAAATGTAATTTCTAATTAAAAAATATAGTAATATAAATAAACATAAGTATTAGACAAATAAATTCAACTTATAATATATTCATAAACAAAAATTGTATTTATAAAATGTAATGTTTTAATTAAAAAATATATAAAAACAACGATTAATCAAGGTTGTGAATATTATTATAAATATTATTAAAAAAATTAATAAA
Source organism: Solanum virginianum (assembly GCA_000787875.1). Taxonomy (NCBI): domain Eukaryota; kingdom Viridiplantae; phylum Streptophyta; class Magnoliopsida; order Solanales; family Solanaceae; genus Solanum; species Solanum virginianum. The sequence goes on along the minus strand of DF358930.1, from coordinate 25,511 downwards.
CATAAATGTAAAAATAGTGTATAAAAGAGAGTTTAAGGGGGGTATATTTGTTATTTCACGTACTTTATCCCAGGATAAGTTATCCTAGGATTATTATTCCAGCTCTTGAAAGGGACAACTTATCCCAGGACTAATTGTTAATCCTGGGATAAGTTATCCCAACCTGTGCAACCAAACAAAGAATTAAAGGCCACTAAAAAATTATCCTAGAATTAACATCTCTTATCCATTACACCAAAAGACCCCTTAGAGATATTCAGAATTTCACCTCCACCTACAAAACAGGATAACCTTATACACGATTCAGCTCTTCAATTCTCAAGAATCTCAAGATCTCCATCAATAATCTCTTGTTACATGTCCTTTGGATCCTTCCGATCAATCGTATAACCAACAGAGATGCAAGTTCCCAAAATCTCCTTCACAGTTCTGATCAAATCCTTAGCCATAGATCTAGGTTGCATAATTTTAGCAATCTCAATGACATCATCAAGCGATATATTTGTCACAACCAAAACTTCGGGTGTGATGGCACTCATCTAACCCTCCAAGACGAGTCAGTCCAAAACCAAAATAACTTAACGACAAGGTTAAAGCAGAAGATAATAGTCTAAATATAAAAATAAGCGGAAGAAAACAAACTATAACCATCCAAAGGACTAGTGTCATATGTACAAGCCTCAAAATACATAATACTCGAATAAAATACATGTCTCAAATGTATCGTCCTCATATAGAACATAACATAATAATGTATTCCTTGAAATGCCAAAGACATAAGTAGCTATAGATATCATGAAAACATTGCATAAATACCATCCTTTCGTCATCATAAAGTCACTTAACTCATATTCTAAGCATTAGAATCCGAAAGCTCGATCCTACAATGAGACAAGTCTAACCAGAGGGATTAGACTCGCAACCTACAAAAATGTAGCAAGGGGGTGAGCACCAAACAATAGGGTACTCAACAAATGAAACTAACCTAAAGTAAAACAATGAAGAACCACTCCTTAACACCTAACCACATACAGCCAAACTACAAATCTGCACTCAAAAAAAATCCTAGCACAATGTATACAACATATAGAAATTATCAGAATGTAGGTATACTCATCACTTAGCATCAGGCCTCAAAGTATTATAATCTCACAACTATTTTATAATACAAGAATTCATAACCTTCACAATTACTCAATCTGAAAATTCTATGATCAAAGCCTATAATAGCATAATTATCATTATTCCACTTTCAATTCATAGAGAAAATTCTGCAATTTATCAAGTTCTCAGCAGTTCATCAAGTGTCATTCAATCAATACAAAGAACTAATCATGTAAAGTCATAAACAAGTCAAATGATACAATGAATAACCAATTTGAACAACACTCCATATAATCATAGCAAGCTAGAGTATTATGGGATGAAATGAATGTTGTGAGATAAAAATAATGCTATGCAATGTCAAATAATAGTGATGTATGTCTGTCCTACGATACACATCCACTGATCATAATCATGCCTTAGTCAAAACCCATTGGGGCCACACATGGACCATGTATTCGCCGAAACCATTTTCCTTCAGCAATCTTCATTTCATATCTAGCCGGAACCATTTTTCTTCGACTTTTTATTTCTTTTCTTTTTCACTAGTCGGAACCATTTTCCTTTGGCTTTTCATTTCTTTTCTGTAGATCATCAAGCAAACACATAATGAATTCACAATAATCATATTCATGGAAATAAAATATGTAAGATGTCCATATGAATCATATATCCTAACAATCAAGAACGGGTAACTCAATACCATAAATGTTGCAATATCTTCAGCATCTCAATACCATCACAACCTCAATAACATTCATATCTCAAAATAAGTACCAATTCAATATCAATAAAAATAGTTCACTATTTTACATATAATAAGCCTCCATAATTAATTCACAAGTCAAATATCATCATAGGAATAGTTACTCAATTAAAAATATTTCAATTAAAGCCTACATTGATCCATCTCTACCCCAAAATACTCAATTCTATACATATTGGAGCATAAGAGGTTCAACATACTTAACAAAAGGTTAGAAATTCAGTTGTGTCACGACCCAAGCCTAGGCCCTAGACGTGACATGGCGAATGGGGAATCTGAAGGGACCCCAATCATGCCTCTTAACTTATCGTTACACATCCTTAGTTGCAGAAGCAATTAAATAACAATAAAAGAATAGAAATAAGGGAAAAAAGGGCTAAGGAAAGTCTTTCATCTCATAAGACATCAAAGAGTCAAAAAGAGTCAAGCTCAAGCATATTAAATAACTTATCCAATAACACCTCTAAACATAAAACTTAGCATGGGCCAAGACAAGCAACTGGGCTCACCCTCATAGTCAAAACATACAATAAAGGAAAGAGAGTCTTTATACATAGCATAAGATTAAAGACATTGTCCCCGAAATTGAGGACTCGCCAACTAGCTTTGAAGAGATAGTACTAGTCACGGGGAGGATGAGGATGATCATGAGGAGCTCCGGTTCCTACTTGGTAACATCATGTAGGCATAGAGTATGCATTAGTACGTTTGAATGTACTAAGTATGTCGGATGCAATGCAACAAGAGATAGGCAACATAGTCAAAATGCAATATTATAAGCAATAGATAGCATAATAACAATATGATTTGTATGAATGATACTTGAAGTAAAACATGCTTACAAAGGACACATTACATGTAAAGGAACAAACTATCATCATAAACCAAGCAACTTAGTACATGGAATCCAAGGTAGACCACCCCTTAGAAGTTATTTAAAAGGAAGAGACCATCATCATAGACCAAGCAACATAGTACTTGGAATCCAAGGTAGACCACCCCTTACAAGTGATTGAGGAGTCAACCCCTCAATTGGTTGATGGACATGACCACCCTCCATCGAAAGTGATTAAGGTATCAACCCCTCAATTGGTTGATGGCTTACCACCTCCATCCGAGGAGATTAAGGTATCAACCCCTCAATTGGTTGACGGGCATTACCACCCTTCATCGGAAGTGATTGAGGTATCAACCCCTCAATTGGTTGATGGCTTACCACCTCTATTCGAGGCGATTAAGGTATCAACCCTTCAATTGGTTGATGGGCATTATCATCCTCCATCGGAAGTGATTGAGGTATCAACCCCTCAATTGGTTGATGGCTTACCACCCCCATCTGAGGCGATTGAGGTATCAATCCCTCAATTAGTTATGGTCAACTCACAACACTATAGATAGATATCATGAAAACATTGCATAAATACCATCCTTTCGTCATCATAAAGTCACTTAACTCATATTCTAAGCATTAGGCCTTCAACAACTCAAGATACATTAACCGGAAATTTTATCAAACACTTGGCTATAGTCAAATTCATAATAAGTAAGACCCATAAGTAAATCAAATTAGAAACATGAAATTTATGTAGAAAGGAAATTTGGCTACCATGGGTTAAAAAACCCAATGGTTGAAACCCACATACCTTAGCTTTGGAGAATTCCTTGATTAAGATTGAGATGAGAACTTGAAGCTTGAGTGAAATTCTTAAGATCTGAAATGAGATTTGGCACTAGAATTTTGAGTGAAATATTTATCTAAGTATTTGAGAGAGTATTAGGAAATGTCTTATATGATATGAAGGTGAAATATGGTCAAGTATAGGTATTTTCACGCATGGTAAGGCTTAGGCCCCAAACCCCAAAGTCTTAGACCGAGATTAGAAAACTAGCAACAAAATACACTACTCTGCGATAGGTCCGTATCTGGAGCTGTCATGGACTGCTACTGGAATTGCAAAATTGGCAAAATTTATTTTTTGCTGTAGGTCCTTTAAATTTAGGTTATACTAATCCCCCTCGCAATTTTGCCCCTGAACAAAAATATGAAGTGGATTTTCGATATCATGCACGAATTTTGAGACATATGAAAATTAAGATTATGGGTATTTTCGAGGCATTTTTTGGGGTTATTTCAATATGTCCCCCTTGGGAATCTTCGTCCCTGAATGTCAAAGAAAGGTATAATAAGAAGGATAATCATGAAGAGATCAGCCCCGACAAGAATGCAATAATACAATTAAACATTATTTCAAAATCTCAACATAAGTATCAAAATCACTATGAACTTGTTAACATAAACATGAATGTATGCAATAACATAAAGGCTGATACATAAGACTTGAAATCACATAGGGGGCTTACAATTAGTACCTTAGGCTTGAGTAGAATGGAAAAAATAAGGATATTGCTTTTGCATGTCCCTCTCGGCCTCCCATGTAGCACTTTCGACATTCAACACCCACAACATCAAACCACCCAACTGGTGACCTACAACGCCTACCATAGAGGGCCTATAAAGGAGTTATACCAATGCTAGAATGATAGTTATTATTATAAGCAAACTCAATCAATGGAAGATGATCCCAACTACCCTTTAACTCCAAAACACAAGCTCTAAGCATATCCTCAAGAGTTTGGATAGTTCTTTCAGCTTGTGAATACTCCTCTAGTATGAAAAGCTCTTAACGTTAATTAAGCACCCGACTCTCCAATCGATTGACCTCCTCGCACATGTTCTGCAGTACCCCCCGTGAATACTCCTCCGGTATGAAAAGTTCTTAATGTTAATTGAGTACCCGGTTCTCCAATCGATTGACCTCCAATAATACCTACAGCTTCCCCCAATTCAACCAGGTCGCTATGAGTAGGACTACAGCCATAACAACAACAATCAAGGAAGAGGAAAAAGAGCAATATACTCCCCTGCTTCACCTGAATCATCTATTCATTCAACAGAAGCCAGGGGCTGATTGAACATAATGGGTTGCTGCATCTCATGAGGCTTGGCCATCCATTTGATGTGAAAGGGCCGTACTAAGGTTAACCTTAGTTTTAAGACCTCTTTTGTAGGACCTATAAAAGTGAGAAGTGAATTGAGCACCACAATCCAAGATGATAGACAAAGGCACCCAATGCAATATTATTAATTCATGAATGTATAACTTAGCATAATTTTCAGCTCCATATGTAGTTTTGACCGCTAGGAAATGTGCCGACTTCATCATTTTATCAACCAAAACCAAAATAGAATCAAAACCCTTTCCAGTCTTAGGTAACCCAACCACAAAATCCATGTTTATTTCCATCCACTTTCAAGTAGGAATCTCTATATCTTGAGTTAGGCCACTCGGGCTTTGATGCTAGGCTTTGACTTATAGGCAACTATGACAACCAGACACAAATTTGGCAATGTATTTCCTCATGCCTCCCCACCACATCCCTCAAATCTCTATACATCTTGGTAGAACCGGGGTGAATAGAATAGGAGGAATTATGAGTCTCATCAAGAATCTTCTCTTTCAAGCCATCAACACTAGGCCCACACAACCTACCTTAGTACCTAAGGGTACCATCTCCCACTTGGGAGAAAACCTCCACCTTGCCATCACTCACCAAAGCTTTCAATTCCAACAAGGAGGGATCAAGATCTTGATTTACTTTTACCTCATCAACCAAGGAAGATTTTGAACCATCAACAACAACAATACCACCATTATTAACCTCTTCCAACTAAACCCCCAGCCTAGCCAACCGATGAACCACTCTAGCCACCTCTTTGCCCCCATCATCAATATGAGCTAGGCTACCCATAGACACCCTACTCAAAGCATCCGCCACAACATTAGCCTTACTGGGGTGATAATGCACACTCATATTATAATCCTTAAGAAGTTCTAACCACCTTCTTTGTCTCAAGTTGAGACCTTTTCGAGTGAACACATATTGGAGGTTCTTATGATTGGTGAACACATCAACATGTACCCCAAACAAATAATGACGCCAAATTTTCAAAGAAAAAACAACGATGGCCGATTCAAGATCATGGGTAGGATATTTCTTTTTATGCACTTTGAGTTGTCTAGAGGCATAAGCTATCACCTTACCATTTTGCATCAATACACAACCAAACTAATCAGGGAGGCATCACAATACACAACAAACCCTTCCAGTAGAGACAAGATATAGGAGTGAAGACAAGATTACTCTTCAACATTTGGAAACTCTTTTCTCACTCATCGGTCCACACAAACTTAAGCCTTCTTTTGGGTTAACTTAGACATGGGAGAAGCAATAGAAGAGAACCCATTCACAAACCTCCGGTAGTAACCCGCTAGGCCCAAGAAACTTCTAATGTCTGATGGAGTCAACAGTCCAGGCCAATTTCTAATCACCTCCGTCTTCTTAGGGTCCACCTTAATACCATCCCCCGACACCACATGACCTAGGCAGGCAACCTCTTTCAACCAAAATTCACACTTTTCATACTGTGCATACAACTTCTCTTCCCTCAATTTTTGTAACACCACCCTCAAATGACTCACATGCTCCAGATCAAGATATCATCAATGAATACCACAACAAATAAATCCAGGTAGGGTTTAAAGACCCTATTCATAAGATCCATGAAGATAGACGGTGAATTGGTCAACCCAAAAGACATAACCACAAATTCATAATGCTCATACCTAGTACGGAAGGCCATCTTGGGAATGTCGCGCTCCTTCACCTTCACTTGATGATACTCGGACCGAAGATCAATCTTAAAGAAGTGACTAGCCCCTTGAAGTTGGTCGAATAAATCATCAATCCTTGGTAGAGGATACTTATTCTTTATGGTAAGTCTATTAAGTTGCGGTAGTCAATGCACATTCTAAAAGAACCATCCTTCTTCTTTACAAACAACACTGGTGAACCCCAAGGTGATTGGCTAGGCCTAATAAAACCCTTCTCCAACAAATCCTTTAATTGTTCTTTTAACTCATTCAACTCCGTCAGGGCCATACGGTAAGGAGAAATAGAAATGGGTTGAGTATCGGGGAGGAGGTCTATACCAAAATCTATTTCCCTTTCGGGAAGTTCATTTGGAAAGACATCAAGAAACTCACTAGCCACCGAAACCGACTCTATAGGAAGGACTTTGGACTCAACATCACTAACCCTCACAAAATGATAGAGACACCCCTTAGAGATCAACTTTTGGGATTCAATGCAAGATATAAACCTACCCTTGACCACTACATCATAACTCTCCCACTCAACAAGGGTTCATTTGGGAATTAAAACTTGACCGTATGGGTTCTACAATCAATAGAGGTATAGTAAGCATGCAATCAATCCATCCCAAGAATAGCATCAGAATCAACCATATCCAACTCAACAAGATCACAAGGCAATATTCTATGCAAGATGCAAATAGGATAATTTCTATAGACCTTTCTAGCAACAATAGATGCACCAATGGGAGTAGACATCTCATAAGACTCACACAATAATTCGTACTCAACATGAAACTTTTTGGCAACAAACGGAGTAACAAAAAAAGAGTAGCACCCGGGTCTATCAATGCATACATATCAAAATTAAAGACTTTTAATATACCAGTGCCAACATCAGACACCTCATTAACCTCTTGCCTCCCTTAGGGTTCATAGAACCGATTGTGCCTTGGGGCACCACCTTGTTGGCCTCCTCTCCCAAAAGGAACCACATTAGCACCCTGTCCTTGTAGACGAACATCATTACCCTTATTACGACTTTATAGACAATAAATTATCTTATGGCCTACTTCCCCACACCCAAAACAAGCATTGGTATCCCTTAAGCATGGGCCACCATGATCCCTATCACACTTTGGACATATAGCATTAGGCACCACACCACCATCACCCTAGGCCATCGGGAAGTCATTGGCCAACCTCTTATTGGGAGAATGAGAAGACCTTTGGCCTTGGTGAAACTGGCCACCCTTGGGACTTCGAAATTTACCATCAAAATGGGCCCTCTTTGCCTCATGACCCCTTCTCTTTCTCAATTTCTCCCCCTCCAATTGTTCGGCATAAGTCATTAAGCGGGACAAATCCATGTCACTTATCAACATAGCGGCCTGACATTCCTCATACACCAAATCGAATACACCCATCACGAACTTGTTCATTCTAAACCTCGAGTCGGCAACCAAGTGTGGAGCATATTTTGAGAGTTGGTTGAACTTGAGGGCACACTCCCTCATACTCATAGATCCTTGCTTCAAATTTATGAACTCCATCACTTTGGCCTCCCTAAGTTCAAGAGGGAAGAACCGGTTGAGAAATCATATTGTTGTTCCTTTTCTCCTCTTTCCATTGAGTATACCATATTTGGGCTACCCCTTTGAGTTAGTAAACCGCCAACTCCACCTTCTCCTCCAACCTAACACCCATGATACCCAACACTTTGTACACCTCATCAATAAATTCTTGAGTGTCGTTATCCACTTTAGATCCATTGAACTCCGGTGGGTTCATCCTCATGAAGTCTCTCACCTGAGATGCCAGAGTAGGAGCATGAGGGGCTTGGGCCTCTTGATTAGCCAGAACATAAGCTAGCAATGTGAGAGCATCTCAGAGCTCTCCATAAGTCAGTTGTTCATCGGGTGTACGGACTCTTCTTCCTCTTGTGTTAGGCATGATCTAGCATAGCAAAGAACATCCGTTAGAGGGGAAACCTTGCCTAACTTCTATAGCATGACATAGATCACGAAGAAGGGAAACATTTCCTAAAACATCTCATAGCCTCTTACTCATAGCTGTGGTGCACAACACAACAATAAATAAGACTCTAATCAACGCGGTATATTAGATGCCGAGGACCACTAACAACCTAATGCTTTGATACCATGTTTGTCAAGACCCAAGCCTAGGTCCTAGACGTGACACGGTGAATGGGGAATCCAAAGGGACCCCAATCAAGCCTCTTAACTTATTATTACATATCCTTGGTCGTGGAAGCAATTAAATAATAATAAAAAAATAGAAATAAGGGAAAAGAGGGCTAAGGGAAGTCTTTCATATCATAAAACATCAAAGAATCAAAGAGAGTTATTCATAAGATCCATGAATCCGGTTCCTACATGGTAACATCATGTAGGCATAGAGTATGTGTTAGTACATTTGAATGTACTAAGTATGTAGGATCCAATGCAATAAGAGATAGGCAACATAGTCAAAATGCAATATCATAGGTAATAGATATCATAACAATATGACATGTATGAATGATAGTTGTAGTAAAACATGCTTATAAATGACATATTACATGTGAAGAAAGAGACCATCATCATAGACCAAGCATCTTAGTACATGGAATACAAGGTAGACCACCCCTTAGAAGTGATTGAGGAATCAACCCCTCAATGGTTGATAGACATGACTACCCTCCATCAAAAGTGATTGAGGTATAAACCTCCCAATGGTTGATGGACATGACCAAACTCCATCGGAAGTGATTGAGGTATTAACCCCTTAATTGGTTGATGGCTTACCACCCCCATTCGAGGAGATTGAGGTATCAACCCCTCAATTGGTTGACAGACATGATCACCCTCCGCTGGAAGTGATTGAGGAATCAACCCCTCATTTGGTTGATGGCTTACCACCCCCATCCGAGGCGATTGAAATATCAATCCCTTAATTGGTTATGGTCAACTCACAATGCTATAGATACATATCATGAAAACATCGCATAAATATTATCCTTTCATCATCATAAAGTCACTTAACTCATATGCCAAGCATTAGACCTTCAACAACTCAGGATACATTAACTCATTTTATCATACACTTGGCAGGTATGCAATGCTAGTATAAAACCATGCAATTCAAAAGTGAAATCATGCAAGTAAACTTGAAGTACATTAACCTACCAATACTAGGTAATACCATCATACAATATACATCAAAATCTTTCACCAAATCTCAAGATAGATCCAAGATTCATAGCTAAAAACATGCTCAAACAGTCACACTTTTATGAAACTCCAACATAGTTTATAGTCAAATTCGTAATAAGTAAGACCCATAAGTAAATCAACTTAAAAACATGAAATTTATGCAAAAAGGAAGCTTGGGCACCATGGGTGAAAGAACCAAATGGTTGAAACGTACATACCTTAGCTTTGGAGAATTTCTTGATAAAGATTGAGATGAGAACTTGAAGCTTGAGTGAAATCCTTAAGATCCAGAATGAGATTTTGCACTTGAGAGTTTTGGGGAATGTATTGTATGATATGGTGTGGAAGTATGGCTTAGTATAGGTGTTTTTACGTATTGAAAGACTACTTGAATTTT
>DF358931.1:90456-103291 GCA_000787875.1 Solanum virginianum | reverse complement strand
CCTTTTTATTTGGTTTTGTACTTTCCCCATGTATGAGAAAGACAAAGCTCATTAATTAGTCGCTCTTTCTACTCCCTTTTTTTCTTTTCATCTTTTCATATTTAGTTTATTCTACTTATAAGTTTTTGGGATGAGGGTTCTCAGGAAACAGTTTCTCTACCTCTACGAGGTAGTGATAAGTACTGCGTACATTTTATCCTCCCCAGACCTCACTTGTGGGATTTCATTGGATATGTTGTTGTTGTTGGCTAAATTGATGATAATTTCTTTACATTTTAATCGCCTATATATTATTCTCTAAAAATTTAACCCAACTCCTAATTTGATAAAATTATATTTGGACGATTGTTTACACAGAAATAGATTTGAACATCATTAAACATGTTAATGGCCAGTTTCTCCTCACATAGATAATTTAGTCCCTGCATTTTCTATACCCAATTAAATCCTGAAGTCTGCAGAGAGTAAAATGTACACAGACCTTACCAATACTTCATAGAGATCGAGAGTCAATTATAGAACGTAAAAATCAAATAGCAAACAGATTCTTACATTCTACGAATAATAATAAAAAATCCTCATCGCGATTCGTGAGGTATACTCTCAGCATTATATGTGTTACACTACTAAAAGACAAATGAAACTTATAAAGCACAAATGACTAACTACAACTGTGAATTGCTTTTACATAATGTTATACATAAACTAATGTTCTGCAAGAACCTGATGCCGTTTGGCATTTTTACCTTCTAAAACTTGACCATCAGAAGCAAGAACTAAAAAAAAAATTTGTCTTGCTTCCAAGTTGTTAGAACCTGTACTTTGGTACATTGGAACTATTACGAAATTTAGGGACTAATGTGGTATTTTTAGAAAATTTGAGACTAAAGTGTCATTTTTGGAAAGTTTAGGAACTCAAGGTGAATTTTTCAAATCTTGGGTTGTAAGAATCGTATGTCCTTAATTGGCTCACCTAGAAAAAGTTTGGAGACCAAAGTGCATTTTTCAAGACTTGGAGTCTTAAGAAGTTTAAAAAAGAGTTGCCCCACCCCATTTGTGTTAACTTTCTATTCGAACAAGTGTGGGGGTGGGGCCAAAGGGATAAGAATAAATATACATTATAAGCCCCTACTCTTCATATCTTTCCCAACACTTAGAATTTTTTTTTAAGAATAAGAACACCATCCTTAAGGGCTCTTGGGTTGCTACAGTGAGTTAGCAACAATTCACATTTTTCGATTCTACGATTATTTTGACGCTACAAGCTTGCTATTTTGAGTACCCTAAGTAGCGTGGAGGTGTTGATTGGCCAAGAAAATGCCTAATTTTACGACTTTGGCGATTTGGGTCTATTAAGGGGTTTAAAAGGTATGATGATTTCTAGTTTTGTTTTATGTAAATTAAAGCTTGTATGTATGTTATGGTAAGTTAGATGGAAAGAAAATCTTGAAAAAAAATAGCATGAAAATGATCCTGGTGGGGTGAAAGAAGTATTGAACATTGTTTATGGGTGCACTCAAAGAGTTGGTCTATGCATCATATCTAGAGTTTCCCTTGATTATGTGTTTTCATATTAAAAGAACTGAGATTTTTGGTCATCTGTTCCTTTTATCTCATTATTCTAGTTTGTCTTTTGAGTCTACTCATTTCATTAGGATGACTTTACTGCATCAGTTATTTTGAGCTGTAATGGAATGGAAGAGGTTACAACTCACTGTTTTGACTAGTAAAATGCTAATCAAATGGAAAATGTTGTCTTCACTGTCATTGAGGAGTCCACCAAAACTGAAACCAGTCTTAGATTTTTGAAGCATACACTTATCCAAAGCCCAAGCCATTTGATTTTGGCATCTTCCTAAGGGCTGCTCACAGTTAATTTGAATCAGAGAATGCCATAAACATTTGAACAATTGGACTGTGTGGTTGTGCACCTTTAGCTTGAATCATGTTATGTGGTCTTGTAATAACCTCTTGAGAGAAGCTTCTTCTGCACAAGGATCATATGGATAAATCACCTATTCTAGATGATACACTCTTGGTCAAAAGATATCAGCAAGGGCCTGCGGACTGCAGTTACTAGTGATGAATTATGGGTCTTGGAGCATAAAGGAGTGCTTAAATATAATATACATGTATATATATAGCACGCTGCCCTGTTTTGCAATTGTAGTAAAAATAAGGTTCGTTAGTGAATTTAGTGAAATTATGGCCTTGGAGAGGTTTATTGTTGGTTGTTGGATTGTTCTTATTGTTGTTGTTGTTGATAATGAATTGGAGCCCAGATGGATTCTTGGGGTGGCCTAGTTTAAGGGAAAGTGCTGGCGAAATTTTTATAAAATAAGGGGCAAACTTGAGATTTAAGGCCCGTAAAGGATCTTAACTAATCATGAGCGTTATTGTGATTGTTGTAGATATTGGACGTCCAAAAGAGTAATTTGGATTGGCTTGACATTGGGGATAGTTTGACGAAGAGACTAAGGTATGTAAAGCATTTTGTTTGTTGGCATGACTTCGTTAAATGTAGAAACTGTTATAAGTCTTGAAAGATTTCCTTTCCTCGCAATTCGGGCTTTCTTATGGAAATTAATTATTCTCTTGACTATTGCGCATTGGAAGTTCATAACTTGTAAAGAATATGCAAAATTGGAGAACCTTGAAAGAACTTATGCTTCATTGTTTTTAAATCAATAAATGTCCGTGACATTATGGAGACAGTATATGTGCCTGTTTCTTTCATCTTCTATTGAGCTTCCTTTTTCTTGGCCATTATAACTATGGTTTCATGTGCTCCCTTTACTCCAGAGGCCTCAAAATACAGACATTCATATGATATGTATGTTTTTCCAGTAAGCTTTGGCTTTAAAGGAGAGGCTCTGAGCTCTATTTCTAACATTTCTTTGTTGAAATTGTTACTGACTTAAACTCACAGGAGATAAAGAAATATTGTAAGATTTTGAAAGTAAAGTTCATTCGGGATTTAGTTGTTAGTATTCATTTGGATAGTGATAAAATTACTAACTTGGTCTTTGTTCTTGCCATTGCTTAAAGGATGGCAAATGTTTGTGCCTCGGAGTTAATGATTGTAGACAAAATGTTGGTACAAACAGTCATTGTTTGTGATCTATTTTACAACCAACCAGTTCGAAGGAAGCGACTTGTTTGTCTTTTGGAGTTGTTTACTCAAATTCTTAGGCATTAGCCTTATAGTTTATTTAAGTACAAGGTGAAAACTTAATAGTTTTGTCAACATAAGGGATAAGCACACAGACCAGAACACAGCAGAGCCAATGGAAAAGTGAGAAACAACAACAGTAAGGTCATACTGGATAGCATTTCCCAGGTAGAAGCAAAACATATATATGCATAGCTTCAATCTTAGAGAAAATATAAAGAGATGAGATTGAGTTGATTGGTATGAGCATGTTTTAGTCTTGGGAGGAGTATTGAGCATCAATATGGGAGCAAGTAGGTAACTGCTCTAACCCATAAACCATGTTGCCGACGTAGGATAGTTGTATTGTTAATTCGAGCGACTCATGTCCCACAAAGATGGACATTTACTTTAGATCCATCAAACTTTGAAAGGTGTACTATGATCTGATTGATCTTTTGGTTTGCATATATGATGATTTTGTGCATATTACCTACTCCGAAGTTAGGCTATTTGGTGGTGGGTTATGGGGACGGCGGTACATAACGCCCGGCTCACTTGTCTGTTATGTGGTGTTCGATGTTATATTACGCTGGGTGGGTATGGGGACGACGATACGTAATGTCCAACTCACACTAGTTGCTTCTATATTATGATAGGTTTGTACGGGGACAGCGATACATAACGCCCGACTCACCTATGCTAAGCATGGGAGACAGGGATGGCGATACGTAACGCTTGGCTCACTTACGCTATTTTTGTATGATGACATGTGAGGCAGGGATGACGATACATAATGCCTGGCTCACTTACCCTATGGTTGATATGTTAGGACAGTAAATGTTTGTGACTTGAATTTGAATCTTGAAAGTAGACATTCTGATATTTTATGGATATATACTGCTCTTCGTACTTTCGTTTTATACATCTAACTATTGTACTTTTGTTTTAATGGTTGTCGTGATATATATGTATACTCTGTACTTTCTGCTTTACATATTCGGTACATATTTCGTACTGACCCCCTCTCTACGGGGGCTGCTTTTCATGCCCGCAGGTACTGACGTACAGAGTAGCGAGCTACAAGCTTAGGATCTCTGTCTACCTTTTGAAGAGCTCCTTTGCTTCGGAGCAAATATTTGGTGTATATATACTTATTTCGTCATTTTACATTTATGTACATCCGAGGGTATGACGGGGCCTTGTCCCGTCCTGTGATTCGGTCTATTTGTATAGAGGTTTGTGGATGCGCGTGGGTATGGGACATGGCAGATTGTATGACCATGTATGTATATTGTGTATGTTGGGCGATTTAAGCACAACGGTGACCTTGTCGGCCCGCACGTATATATGTATATATGTCTGGTATGCTGGGATTTTTCCATATGTAATGATTTGGTAGTCAAGAAAATAAAGAAAATTCTGCCGAAATTTTTGTAAATAAGTTAGTATTATAATTGGAATTTGGCTAGTATGTATGTCTGGGTGCCCAATCGGGCACTAGTTGCGGCCCACGGGGTTAGGTCGTGACACAAGTTTCCAACAAAATCCTCACAATCCTTCCAACTGTGCACTATTGATATTAATTAGCAAAGTATAACAAATAGTAAGGAAAAACGCAGAGAAAAAATGAAGTCAAGCTACACAAATAAGAACCAAAAAAGTAAAAGAAGAGCATTAGTTCTAGCAAGTGGCAGATTGAAGGGAACATTGATTGATGAACTGCTCACAGTTAATAGTCCAACATTCATAAATTCATCCTTGCCTGAGCTTATAGACATATTTACGGGTGATGAACCTATAATAAAAGCATTTTATGAGTGAGTAATATCAGAGCTCCTTCTTTATAGAGAATTGCTTGGGTGTATATATTAATCAATGATCTCTAAGCAAGGAAGCAGTATGGAAATGTAAACATTGTCAAGAATCAAATCTTAAAAGATGGTACTTACAATCATATTCTACCCATCCAATTCTTTGTCGGGCCAGGTCGTATACAATGATCTTATCTTTAAGAATGAGATCTGTATAACAAGAGAAAGAGAAGTGAGTGACAACTATATTCAATCATTACTCTAGATTCTTTATAGAGTGGCAGAAATGACATAAGCAATGCAACTAAGGGTAGTTTGGTTATGGTATTGAAGCAAATCATCCCAACATAAAATCCCTCATAAGATAATACAATGTTTGGATGGTCAAATAAGAACGAAGTGATATCCATACAAATAATATATAATTTTGAGTAACCATCGCGTAACAATTGCTTCAGCATTAATCATTGCATAAACAATGTAGCCCTGCATTATAATCCCCATATTACTCATGAGTGAATCAAACAATCCCTTAGGGAGCCAACAGAGATACATATTGTATGACAAAACTTCATCATGACAACCTTTCAACATTTACACTCCAAATCACATAGAACATATGACTCTTATAACCACTTAATCATCAAAAAACCAGTTGATCATCTCACTTTTAGCTAGTATGAGATCAATAGTTCAATTTGAGTTTATTGTTACTTGCTACATGAAAGGGAAAGAACATGATACAAGCCCAAACAAGTTATTCAGTTTTGCTATTTACATTATAAGAAAGATAATCAAAGAGCTTGGATATACAAAAGGCTGCTACATTATGTCCATGAACTATGTTACACCAAGGACTCTACACCTGTTTCTATGACTGCTCTACCGGACAGCAATGTTTCTCACTTATACAAGTACTTTTGAATTGACATTATCACAGAATCAGAAAGATCATAGCACAAGGTGTAACCTTTAGAAATGGAAGTGCAACCACATTCACTTTATAACCTTTCTTTCCACTAATAAGCTTTCCATGAATTCCACTTTCTGCTCTGTTTGAACTTCAGAGAACATCTGTCTGTGAGAGATTTCTATATATGCTACCTTTCAGCTAATTTAAAATTACGTCACCTCGGTGAAAACTCACTATCATAATCTAAAGCTTTGAAGGATATAAGAGGAAAGCACCAATACAATCTAGTAATAGCAAGAAATGTATCTGGGCTAAAAAGGAAGCATATTTTTCATTCATGACTAGAGAAAGTAGTTGACAACATAAATGAGAATTCTTTAACTCTTTCAAATAACAAATAGGATTGGAACTCCCAAACTTCAATGAAAATTTGTTAAGCACCTATAATACTCAAACATACATGCATACAAGTTATAACCCACAATGTTATGCACCCACTAATGGAGTTGATATGTAGATGAAGCACAAAGTAAGAGACATAACCATCTATCCAGAAACCAACCACCTAGGATTGTTAATCCTTGATCATTTTCTTCAAACATAACACACCACATAGTAGAACCTTCCTCTTAAACACAATATTGGTCATTTTTGACTCTAGATGCAGGTGCACTAGCAGATGATGGTGCAAGAAACCAATTACTATTTCCTTTCCTTCCAACATCATGGATGGATATTTTTGCTTTCTTATTTCTAAATTCCTCCTTACCCTACTGTCCCTCCTTATCAACTTATTACACAAAAGTCATCAATCTCCCTATATCCATGTCATTCACGAGCATAGCCCACCTTCCATCTCTCTTGGGCCCTCTATTCAACCCATCGACGTACATTCCCATCCTTCCCCTCATATCAACAACCATATCCGGGGCATAGCAAGATAATTGTGTGAACTTCAGCTTCAAGTTCAAGAACTCTCTCACCTTCGCCTCTCTTCTTTCCCTTAGGAAAAAATGCCATAACAAAGCTTCCTCAAACATAGCCCAAGTCACCCCGGAGTCATTGTCCCCTCTACCCTTCTTCCACTGATCATACCACAGTCTATCTATACCCTTCAGTTGATAAGCAGCTAGTTCCACTCGGTCAACATCTGCCATATGCATCACTTGGAACACTTTTTGGAGCTCCTTCACATAGTTCTCAGGGTCCTTGGTAGATGCAGACCATGTTGTTAGGACTAAAGTGACATTATTAAAAAGTTTGGGACCCAAGTGAAATTCTTGAAACTTGGGGTCTTGAAGATTCTTTTTTGGTGGGGCCATTGACCTGTGTTGAAGTGTGGTTGGGCCAAGTGTGGTACACTTGGCCACTAAATCCATATTGATCTATATGTATATAGATATATATGTACAAGATCATATTTTCTTTCTTGTTACATTTAGCCTAAAAAAATAGAACCTAGTAGTATCTAGACATTTTGACTGCCTTTTTATCTTCAATCAAGAAGCTTCTGGGCTTGGCTTCTCTATGGGAAATGTTCAAGACTTGTTCCTCCTCTTTGTCACCATTTAACCAAAAAGGATCCATTACCAAGCTCGATCCAGATGTTCAAGACTTGTTCCTCTTCTTTGTCACCATCTAACAAAACAGGATCCATTACCAAGCTCGATCCAGATGATGTTGATGTCTCTTCCTCTTAGTTGAAGTCGCTGGTATCTGTAATTTTTGTTATTGTGTAGGCTCTTCTTTGTATTCATTTGTGTTGTGATGTTACAACAAAAAGAGTCGCCTTTACTTCAATGTCTCGCTGAATCTTCTGTCCGTCTATGCATAGTGCTCCCAAAGGCCATTATTTTGCTGTAAATACACCCTTTAGCCACTGTACTCCATGGCTTAACTTCCTGAATGTTTGATTTCTTTTGTTTTAATCCCAAGATATAGTATGTGTGATTTATCGGTATTTAGAATGCATCTTGCTGTTATAGGTAGCTCTATAAAATGTCTTAAAATTTTGATATTCTGAGCTGTTGAATGCTATATTAGCTAGACAATCTGCCAATTGACTTCTTCTCTAAAAGTATGCTGAATTGTTGCATTCCTCTGTTGTATGTAGAATAATATCATCTGTTAGTCTCTACTTTCCCTCGTTAGCTTTTTTTTTTAAGGTTCTTAAGCACAGTCTGAGCTAAAATTTTGAGCTTATGGGTTGAATTTTCTACAGAAGCCAATTTACTGGGTTGTGCATAAATTGTTTATATATATGAAGTGAATTTATTAACACAAACGAGTTTAGGCCAAAGTTATTTGGTTCTACCAAAACCTGTAAAAAGATTTGTAGCTCCGCCATTGTTTCTAAGAATTGATTATG
This sequence comes from Solanum virginianum, assembly GCA_000787875.1. Lineage (NCBI taxonomy): Eukaryota > Viridiplantae > Streptophyta > Magnoliopsida > Solanales > Solanaceae > Solanum > Solanum virginianum. The sequence continues at coordinate 95,045 of DF358931.1, read as the reverse complement.
GTGTTTATCTGTTTTCCCTCGAGAACTTGGTTGTTTCAGTTTAACATGCTATAGCGTGTGTTTTAGTTAGGGTAGGGAAGTCATTAAATGTTAATTGTCATTGTTGTTCCCTTCTGCTTCTTGCAAGTCTTACCTGCTATTGATTTTATGTTGTGTAAGCTATATTGTTATGGGGTACTTCACATTCCTAATGCGTCAATTGCGTATGCCTTGTAATTCTGAGCTTAGTTTAATGTATGGTACAGTCGTCAGCCAATAGGTACTCCCAAGTCCTTGAAGCTAACTACTTACAGTTGATAGGTATACTGTAAGTGACAAAACTGCAAGTAATAATGCAAGTCAGTAGATCAGTTATCATTTTGTCGAACTTTAAGGCATTTAAATTTAGTAGCACAAAGAATTAATTATCTTAATCCTAGTGTGCTTCAGTACACTTCGGGAATTTTCACTTAGACTATATAATCTTCACCATTTCCATTGAATCAGATTCAATAAGTATGTCCTGCCAGTTGTTTTCTGCACTGACTTTCAATGTTATTTTTATTGATCTTGCTTCAGTCCCCATATTTGTGGCAACTCATATGTCTATTAGATTAGAAATATGACATGTTATATACAATATCACATACAAATTATAGATTAATTGACCAAAATGCCCGTAACTTTTAATAGGAAGCCCGAATTGCCTTGAAAAATCGTTTTGAAATATAGAAAGCTAATCACCATACAAACTAAGAACTCTGGCCTGGAACAATAGTAACTAGAGGACCTGGTGCAGATGGACATAATGCTTTCTTTTTCAAGGAGGCTAGGCCTTTTATCAACAATGACATAGTACAAGCTGTTCACTGTAATGTTGTATAAAGCCATAAATTGTACTGCTTGACTTTAATTCCTAAGATTTAATATCCTGTTACTGTGAAAGATTTTAGACCTGTAGCTTGTTCTACATATTGTATAAGATTATATCAAAGATATTGGCAACTACACTGCAAAACGTGATATGTTCCATCATTCGCAATAGACAAGCTGACTTTATTCCAGGAAGACAATCCATCATTCGCAATAGACAAGCTGGCTTTATTCCTGGAAGACAACTAGCTGACAATGTGATCTTTGTACATGAGCTGGTCAAGGTTATACTAAGAAGTACATATCTTTGACAAATAGTTTTATTTGGTCTACAAGCTTCCTGGTCCTAGTAATTTCAAATACCAACTAAGGTTCTAAAAACTATAGAGGCACATTGTCGAAGCTACATTTGGTCAGGGACTAATGTTAATTATTATTAATAAAATAAATACTTTGACATGGACTGCTCTTGAGGAACTTGATTCACTTGTTGATTCCCATACTGCTGCTAAGCAACTATTAGTTTGTCTTACTAAGTTTCACAGAGGCATTATTGTATATGTAGAGGCCATTGACTATCTACTAGAAAAAATGATAACTTTTGAAAGAAATTTTAATAAATATTATGCTGATTTCAAATGTGATTACTATGCTTATCTTTTGGCTTTATGATAATGATTTTATGCATGTGGTTCCTCACTACTCTGCTCGTGCCTATTATGATATCGTTCGTCGGTTCTCGGGCCGGTTGATTATCGTGCACACTATAATATACTCCAATGATAGGATGTGTTTGACGGTGGGTACGGGGATGGTGATATGTAACGCCCGGATCACTTGTCTGTTATGTGGTGTTCGGTACTCTGCTATGCTGGGTGAGTTCGAGGACGACGATACGTAACGCCCAACTCACGTTGGCTGCTTCTGTATTATGATAGGTGTGTACGAGGACAGTGATACGCAATGCTCGACTCACCTATGTTGTTTTCGTATTAGAGCGTGTGAGACAGGGACGACAATACGTAATGCCTGGCTCACTTACGCTATTTCTGTATGATGATATGTGAGACAGGGACGGTGGTACATAACGCCTAATTCACTTATCCTATGTTTGATATGTAACGGGTGAGCGACCATATTTCCTGTGCCCTATGCATGATTGGTATTTTGGAAAGTAGCATTTTGTGATTTGAATCTTGGAAGTAGACATTTTGATATTTTTGATATATATATATATATATATATTTGCTCTCTGTACTTTTGTTTCAGTTATCCCTCAGTTTCATGTATTGGAAAGTAAGTACGTCGATATTTTGGATATGCATTTACCTTTATACCTTGGCCTTGTTTGCTATACAACTTTATGTTTTGTATCCTCTGCTTGCATATTCGGTATGTTTTTTGTACTGAGCCCCCCTTTCTTCGGGGGCTGCATTTCATGCCCACAGGTACCGACATATAGGTAGGTGGCCCACTAGCTTAGGATTCCCTCTTGCTGCCTAAAGTGCTCTCTTTATTTCAGAGCCAATGTTTGGTATATACTCTTATTTGTTATTTTACACATACGTTCATTCGAGGGTACGGCGGGGCCCTGTCCCGTCCTTTGATTCTATTTGTTTGGTTAGAGGTCTGTGGATGCCTGTGTAGGTGGGTCGTGCCAATTTGTGTGACTGTACATGTATGACGTGTATGTTGAGCGATTTTAACTGCCGTGGTGGACTTGTCGGCCGTATGTATATGTATATGTTGTTCTGTTGGATTTTTCCTGTGTGCAGGATATTTAGGTTAGTATATAAATAAGGGAAACTCTGCCAAAAATTTTGTAAAAATAAGACTTCGGTATAATCTGGCTTTGTGTTTGTGTCTGGATGCCCCAATCGGGCACTAATCACGGCCTATGGACTGGGTCATGACACATGTGAACTTAGGCAGATTCATCCTCAAGAATTGCTGAACTTTAAAAGTATCATAGGCATCCTATCGAGCCGCTCCTTGTCTCGTAGCATATGTTGTGACAGTCTAGCCTAAAGTTTGGATAGCCTGGCAAAGCTCAGAATTGGAGACCTCATCTTGCGGGGGCTACACAACAGGGATAGCTTGTTCCACAGGAACCTCATGTTCTTGAGGCTCAGGTGGGTTGAAATGCTGTTTGGTAGGACATCCTCTAGCTCTGACGGCTCTTCTGGGAGGCATGATCAAAATTCTGCAACATGCAAAGCATGAATTAGAATAGAACTTTCATAGAGTATAACTCTATAATACGACTTAGAACATAAATGAAGGCAAACACTTCCTAATGCCCTATAGCCTTTTGCTTATGAATTGTGGTGCACAACATACCTATAAACAATACTCTACTAGACACGGTTTCATAGACTCCCTAGGACACTTGAACTCTGTGCTCTGATACCAAGTTTGTCACGCTTTGGGAGGGTACTCTAGGCGTGGCCGGCATTTAGAGACTATTTCTAGTCCCCGAGCTAACCACTTGGCCTTATCACATTCATTCGTTCATACATTTTACTAATCAGTGAAAGACAAATAGAAATAAATGAGCACATCTCATCATCTATTCTCAAATAAATATATAATGAAAGACTAGCAGAAATAAACTAGCTCATAAGTCTTGGTGCCAATGACAAACCCATGACTACCTAAATCAAAATAAAGTCTAAGCAAAAGTTACTCTAAGCAAGATGAAAATGGGTGATGAACCCTTCGAAGTAGGGGAGGCTCACCAAGCTGCTGAATATTTCAAGATCCTCAACGGTGCGTCTGTTGATGACCTTTAACCTGCGTATCTACATCATAAAATGATGCAGTCCAAAAAGGGGAGGTTAGTACATGGAATGTAAAATATCGTAGTGAAACCAAAACAGGTAGAAAATGTAGAAAACAATCAAAGATAGTGAAAATCAACCCGTCAAATGTCTATCTAAAGCATTAATAAAGAATAGCCAAGTGACCTCTCAACCAACCAACCCATCAATCAAATTATACTCAACTCAGAGGGACTTATCTCTAATAGGGGTAGATGTTCGGTTCTTCGGTTCGGTACTGTTGAAGTTCAGTTCGGTTTTTTGGTGTTCAGTTTTTTTAAAAATGAGCAACATACTCCGCACTAAACTAGATCGGTTCGGTTTGATTATTACTCTAATATTTTAATATTATATACTTTATAGATAATTGTAAATTCATAACATCACCATCTACAAACAAAATTAAAAAAATCAACTTACGTAATACAAAGGTTAAATTAGAACATTATTAAGTGCAGAGGACTTACTAACTGATGGGAGCTGCAAATGATTCTTCAAAACCATGCAACCGCTAAACACAACAATCAAGAATACGACAAAAGCACACTATCCAAATGATTTTTTTTCATAATGACTAAAGCTCTTTCCAATGGTTAAAACTGGGTTGGGCTTGAGTTAATATTTAAATATAAAAATTTAGAAGTATTAAATTACTAATATAATAAAACTTCAGTTTTTTGGTGCACCACGGTTTTGAGACCCTTACACCATGAACCGAACTTTCAAACCAAAGTTTCCAAAAAAAAAGAACTGAAATAGAACTGAAGAACCAAAAAACTGATACCAAAAAACCAAATTAGTTCAGTTCGGTTTAGATTTCTGGTTTTTTTGCCCACCCCTAATCTCAAAGGAACTCAACTCAACTCATCTCATCTCAACTCAGAGTACTGAAGGAAGGAACTTTCTGGGAGTTTCTCT
>DF358931.1:79182-89863 GCA_000787875.1 Solanum virginianum | reverse complement strand
TCTTTAGAGTTCGTTTATCGGGACTCGAGGGGCTATCAAGTTCTACTAACTCATCATCATTCTCACCTCACAATTACAATCACAATCAATTATTCTGACTCAGGGCTCTAGACTCAATTTATCTTCTTGTATGCAATCTTTAGGAACATAATAAATAGGGTTTGTGCAATAATTCATGTAAAAACATTCAATTCAAGAAAACAAGTTTTATGATGATCATCAACGTATGAAAAATACATGTAGTAAATATGATTTCTCAAGAACATAATCCAGAATCATGCATGTAGAATAAAAAACATTCAACTCTCATCTAAGACCATCTATGGGACACATGGGAGAACAATTCCATGCTTTTAGTTTAGCCTTACATACCTGGATGAAGATTGTAATAATCTTCTTCAAGAATTGGACTCGAATTTCAATCGCCCAAGGTTGCTTGTCTCTTCTCTCAAGATTTTCTTGTGTAATAACTTAAGGAAAAATGGGTTTTTGAAACCCTCAATCGACATAAAATGATTTTAAAAACTCATTTTAAGACTTAGGATAGAGTAGGAAATGGCCAAAAGGCCCTTCCTGAAGTAAAACAAAAATTTCAAAAATTTGTATAATGGTCCGCGATGCGCCAGGGGCGCGGACTAGTGTATTTCACAAATTTTTCTGAAATTTCAATTCCTTTCAAAAACTTTTTAAAAAATAATAAGTGTGTCTCTGTGCCCCCTCTGCGTTGCTCCAGGGGTGCGAATCAACACTATTTTAGAATTAATTAGCAAAACTTTTTTGCTTCGGTTGCTCTTAAATTGGGTCGAGACTATTTTTCAACTCAAGTTTTGCACTAATCGCAAATTCGATCTTGAATTTCCCGTCGGTGCTTTGGAAGACGCATTGTGCGCATGATTATGTTCTAGGGGTGTTTCAGTAATTTTAGGGGGTGTTACAGTGGTGAGTTTATCCTTTCCTTTTAATAATAGGGAAAAGACTCAAATATGCCATTAGACTTTTAGAAAAGGCTCATTTATGCCATTTGTTAAAAGTTTGGCTTATTTGTGCCATTACCATTTGAGAAAAGACTCATCTATGTTATTATTTTTAACTCCGATTTTGCAAAATCACTCAAACAACTTAAACACTTTTAACTTAGAGTTTTGGATCAAATGTAGCCTTTTTTGTCATTTTTCTTCAAGAATGTCAAGAACACATGAAGAACTCCAAGAACTCCAAAACTTTTAACTTATTCAAATATTCACAAAATCATCCTAAATTTCAATAATAACATTCCTCCGAGTTAGATACTAAAACTGAAGATCTTTTTAGCTCAGAGTCAACCTAACTCAACAAGACTCAGTTGAAATTTTTCTTCAAAGTTTCAAAACGTTAACATTCTTTATTGGTAAAATTGTCTCTTCAACTCTAAATTGATTGAAATTTTGAAAATAGACTCATAAAATACAAATGAATAAGGATCTAGTATAAAGAAACCAACAATAAAAATATGAATCAAAGCAAATTTGGGATTGATTTCTCATTTTTTTGGAACATTTTTTTCACCTAGTGTTTTGAAACTTTGAAGAACAATTTCAAGTAGGTCTTGTTGAGTTAGGTTGAATTCGAGCTAAAAAAATATTGAGTTTGGTATCTAAATCGGAGGAACACTACTTTTGAAATTTGGGGTGATTTCGTGAATATTTGAAGAAGTTAAAAATTTGGGAGTTCTTCATGTGTTGTTGACATTCTTGAAGAAGAATGATCAAAAAGACTACATTTGATCTAAAACTCTAAGTTAAAAGTGCTTAAAGTTGTTTGAGTTATTTTGGAAAACTGGAGTTAGAAAATAATTGCATAAATGAGCCTTTTCTCAAACGATAATGGCATAGATGAACCTTTTCTCAAACAGTAATGACATAAATGAGCCAAACTTTTAACGGATGACACAAATGAGCCTTTTCTCGAAGTTTGATGACATGTTTGAACCTTTTCCCTTAATAATATATTGATATAGATTCGGCACATTGTTGTAAAATGGATGTTTAAATAAATAATTTTTCTGTCTACATAATGTATTTTGTGGCAACTTACACATACTGTATACGTATTATGTGTAAGATGTATTTACAGTTATTTTAATTTATGTTGTAACTTAATCATTTATGTAATATACTTGGTGTCCAAAGTATGTACATGGCAATGGGATATTCATTAGTGACCATGTATCCATAAGTATAAATACTCCCTTTCTTGTAATAAAATGTGTAGAGAGAAAAGAAGAAGAACAAGGAGTGAATAAGAAATACTACATCTTCTCTTTTATATTCCTTCTTACTTTTAATCTATTCTCATCATTTCATAATGCGTTATCAACATGAGGCTTCAACCTCCTATACTAATAAGTTAAGCTTCTATCTCAGTACGTATGCAATCTTCTTGTAGTTGTTCTTATATCTTATAATATATATAAATTATAATATTGTCATCATACTTTATTTCTTGAATAACTTATGATACTACTTAAATTTTTATTTGAGCATTTTATATTGTTATAACTAATAGGATTATTGTTTAATATATATCTATATTTTAGTACTAACTTTACTTTGAATTGGTTGAAGATTAATTAGATAATGTATTAATTACATTAATTGGTAACCAACTTGTTTTTATATCTCAAGTATCTACTTAAATTTATTTGCATCAAAAAGGAAATTCACAAGTCATCTTTGATTCATTCATTTTAAGTTTTCATCATGTCCAACTTATCAAAACTTGAATTTGTGGCAGTTGATATTACCGGAAAAAAATATTTATCATGGATCTTTGATGCTAAAGGTCTTGGAGACACTATTAAACAAGGAAATAAAATATCAAGTCAAAATAAAGCAAAAACCATGATTTTTCTTCGCCATCACCTTCATGAATGATTAAAAACTGAATATTTAACTGTGAAAGATCCACTTGAATTATGAATTAATTTAAAGGATCGATATGACCGCCTAAAACTTACTGTATTAACAAAAGATCGGTATGAATTGATACATCTTCAATTTCAAGATTTTAAATCTGCAATAGAATATAATTCTGCTAGTCACAAAATAAGCTCAATATTAAAATTGTGTGAAGATACTATCACTGATAATGATTTACTTGAGAAAACTCTCTCCACCTTTCATGTTTCAAATGTGTTGCTACAACAACAATATCGTAAAAAAGGATTCAAGAAATATTTTGAGTTAATTATATGCATAGTTGTGGCTAAGCAGAATAATACTTTATTGATGAGAAATCATGAAACTTGCCCTATTGGTTTGCTCCATTCCCTAAAGCGAATGTTGTAGCAAGGTCTAATCAGTCTGAAATAAGACAAAATAATTATCGTGGCTGTGATCATGGTTGTGGTCAAGGGCATGGTGGCAGACGAAATAATTATCATCATTATGAAAATAAACATGAGAATAATAGAGTTTCTCAAAATAATGCTTCCAAAAGAAGAATCAATATTTGTCATCTATGTGGCATGAAAGGACACTGGGCACGTGATTGTCATACGTCCGATCATTTTGTCAAGCTTTATCAAGCCTCCCTCAAAAGGAAAGAAAATAATGTGGAGGCCCACTTGACCTTTCATAATGATGATAGTGAAGCAACTCCCTCAAATAAATATAATGATATTGAGGCAAATCTTGCTTATAAAGATGATGATGACTTGAAAGACTTCTCAAATAACACTTATTTGATAGTTGAGGACTTCTATGAGAATATTGACTAGTGGTGACAAATGGACGGGCTGAGTCAAATTTGGGCAGGTTGAAAATAAATTTACATAAAATGGGTAATAATTCAACCCGTCCATATTTTATATGGGTAAAAAATGAGTTGGGTAATAAATGTGTTGGGTAAAAGGTTAGTTTACCCATATTTTCATGACCCAATAGTACTTCATTTTAAAATTCAATATTGATAAAATATTTTAGTTTATTTTTAGTTGAAAAATTGAAAATATTTATTTAATTTTATTGTATCATAATTCATATTATTTTATTCTTCATTTTCATCATATACAATGTAATTTAGTTTTGCTTTTTAATATCGCATAGCTAAAGCTAGTAGGTGTATATTGTTTGGTATATATACATATTTCAATATTTTTCTCATGTCTTACACTTGAAGCGAGTATATATCCATTACTCCATTCTTTCCTTTTTAATTGTCATGTTGCCTCTTTCAAAAATCAATTTGACTAATTTTTAAAGATAAATCACATTATATTAATTTGATATTTTCAAATAAATTTTTTAATATTTAAGAACTATATAAAAAGTACTATAAATTGTAACTTTTCTTATCAATGTGATAAAATAAATTTTAAATTTTTTAATCAAAATCCATATGTTTAATTCTCAAAAAGAAAATCATGATGACTAAACTTAAATGGAGGAAGTATTTATTTCGTCTATATACGTAATTTGGGTTTCTTTTTTTGGGTAGGTCACATAGCCGAAGTCATGGTAATATCAATTCTCTCAATGTTGGTGTCAATTAGAAGTTGTTAATAAAAAGTAATTGCACGATATAATTAATATAATTTTCTCTATATATAATATAATTTTTTTACCAATATAATTAATATACATTTTTATGGGTTAAAAGAGCATCGTAATAACAAATTTAAGGAAAAAGAGTACGGTAGGATAAAAAATAACTTTTATTTTTTTAAAAATACTTGGGGTGGGTGGGGAGGCGGGCTGGTAGGGGAGTGAGGGAGAGGGTTGCTTTGGGCGAAAAAATAGTTTACCCACATTTTTACCCATAAATACCCATATTTGTATGGGTTGAATATGGATTTGGACCCATATTTTACCAATGTTAAAAGTCACTCACCCAACCCATTAAAATATGGGTGGGTTGGGTGGGGGGATTACCAAAATACGAATTCATTTTGCTGGAACTATTATTGACTAAAGAACTCATTATCTAGTTGAAAAGTAAAATCTTAATAATAGTTATTATTTTCTTTTATATTTATAACTATCTAGTTTTTGTGATAGCACTAATATTTCTCATCTCGTGAATTCTAATGGTGGGTCAAGTGAGTATGCCCAACACTGTGATGATGCATATTAGCTATTAATATAATCTTTTTATTTCTACAAAAAAAAAACTATGTTGTTCTTCTTAAATGCTAAAGCATTTTATCTTCACTAGTCATTATAGTATGTCAAGTTAGTTTTTCATATCCTTATAATATATATTTTTTAATCTTTATGAAGAGAATGAAAATTTTTCTATTATCAATTGGATTCAAAATCAATGATGATGATATGTACGTTATAGATAATACTATAACACATAATATTTTAAGAGATAAGAAATATTTCTCTTATTTGATTATGAAAGAAGCCGATGTTAATACAATTTCTGGTAGCACAAAATTAATTGAAGGCTCTAAAAAAACTAATTTAATTCTTACCGGAGAAACAAATTTAACAATTATGAAACATTATATTGTAGTAAGTCTCAAAGGAACTTATTAAGTTACAAAGAGATTTGTTAGAACGACTATTATATTGAGACTAGAAATGATGAAAAGAATGAGTATCTTTATATTACTACAATGATATCAGGTTACCTGATGTTCACGCTCCAATAAGAAAGCGATCGTTGTCAGCAATTAACCTAACCAAAAGGTAGGATCAAATCACAGGGAATACAGGGTTTGACTATGAGAATTCGCTATCAATCGTTTCTAGTATCTATAACTAAAATCTCTAAATTGGGGGGGGGGGGTTTGTGATTCAAGAACAAAGTAAAATAAATACTATACTACGATGTGGAAAAACACTCAATTTTAGGGATAACTCGGGAATTGTGTTCCCCATTGATCATTGACTCAATTAACCTAGATAACATAACTACAATTTGAGATTCTCATGCAGGATGGTAAAATAGGCTCTTCTAGCCCTCTTGTGAAGGTGAAGGTCAAATTTGACCATGGCGCTTGGTCAGCAACCATGGCATGCCAACTAACCGTTACCTATTATCCCAGTCAATCTCCCCTTGATCAGGTTTGGTTGATTAGATGAGAACACATCAATTGAATCTTGTCATCTATTTCTCTTTTCTTATTCATCACTACCTTGGTCGGGATCGGGATAGCAGGCAGAGTTTGGTGTTGGCCACCACCAAACAACAATCATAATGAAGAGAAATAGATAATACCTGCAAAACCCTAATCATAAAAATGCACTAACCTAGGTCATCTCAATTCAACTACCCATGGTTCACATAACCCCAAGTTGTGGGTGCTTAGCTACTCATGGCTATAGCAAAAGCAACAAAAATACAAGTAAAAGACATGATTGAGAATTTTACCCACAACAATAAAGATTAAAGACACCACAAGTTGTATCCGATTGATAATAAGCACATAATAAGATTTGCAATCCCCAAGATTGGGGTTTCCAAGAGAAAATGCTAGGCTAAGCTAAAAACCTAAAAATTGCATTGAATGTATATTCAAAGATGATGTTTTCTGCTCAATTTCGAATCTCCCTAAATAAAACTCTAACTTAAAGTATTTATAGTGTTTACAGAATAACCCTAAAAATTACATAGAAAAGATAGCTGGCAGCTGGTACGCCTCACTGGTATGACTCGTAGAGTGATCTACGAGTCATAATCGGGGTCTCATGTCAGGTTCTTGGTATCTTAGACCCAACTGGTATGACCCACTGGAACGAGATGTAGCCCAAGCTATGATTCGTATGCTCCTCTTATAGTCTAGGCCTTAGTTATTAATCCAAAGTTTGGGCTTTCTGATTGCTGCTACGAGTACACTTATATGAGTCATAGTGAGACCTACGACTCGTAGGGTGGTCTTGTAGGGTTGGCCTCCACTTAGTAGATTTCTAATTTTTGGTCTCTGTTTCTTGATATGATAGCACCCTACGACTCGTAGCTTGGGCTACAACTCTTAGGTGAACTCGTATGTCCTATGCTTTAGTAAAATCTGCAACTTTTCTCCAAAATCATGCCAACCTAGCTTTTCTGCAAGAACAACACAAAAACACATAAAAATCACAAAAAGTCATATTAAGAACTCACAAAATCCCTTGTTTTAGGCATTACATGTGCTATATTTTGACAGCACATCAACACCCTCAACTTAGAATTGTTGCTTGTGTTAGAACCCGTGTTGTGGAGCTTTGGATCGATTACAGAAATTCGGGACTTAAGGGTACTTTTAAGAATTTTAGTGAAACATTTGAAGGAGCTGTGAGTATATATATATAATTATGTATACACATATGCAAGATTACTCTTTGATTCATGTTATGCATAAAATATGTTGAGACAAGAAAAGAAATCTAGAGTTGGAATGGTGTTACAATTTGGTTGGTCCAAGTTTCACGTGGGACCAAAATATTTTGCTTTGGGTCTTGTTTTTATAAATATATATACATATATGTATTATATGATGCATACAAGGCCATTTCTCCTTCTTTCAAGACTTAGAAAAAAATGGGGAAAGAGTGCTACAGTAGCAACCCTCTCGGGTTGCTACAGTAACATTTGGGAAATTTGCAAATTTTGCTCCTTCATCTAATTTGATGCTATAATCTTGGTATATGGGGTCCCCCAAGTAGCGTGGTAGCGTTGGATTGTCGAGAAAATGCTTGAACCTCGGTATGGACACTTTACCTTCTGCTTTACATATTCGGTACGTACTTCATACTGACCCCCTTCCTTCAGAGAAATGCTTGAACCTCGGTATGGACAATTTGAACTTCTTGAAGGGGTTTAAAGGTATGTTGATCCTAAGCTTGTTTTAGCTAATTTTAAAGATTGTTTATGTGTTATGGTGTATTATATTGAAAACAAAACCATGAAATTTTTTTTGTTTAAGGTGGATTAAGATTGAAAAAGTTGGGTTCGAAATTTTGAGAATTTTGGGTTTATGAATTGTTTTATCTTGGAATCTTGTAATTGTGTTTACTTATTGTAGAAATGAGCTCTATGGAGTGAAAGTAGTATTAGAAATTGTTTGGTTGTATGATTGAAGTCGGACGAAAATTTAGGGGCCTTTAATTGTACTAAATTGTAGCATTTTAGCTTTGGGAGTTTACGTTGGGCATTGGAGCATTGTGTTATGATTCTTGGAGTATATAGAAGTGATTGAGTATGTTAATTATGTATTTAAACTGTAGGCTATCCAGATTTTCAGTTTGGTAAGAAAACGAAATGTGGCTCTTTGACGTCGTAAGGTTTCAGTTGACGTTTGAATGATGTAAATTGATTCTAAAAGTGTGTAGAGGTGTTTTGGCGTGTTAAGTGTGTGTATAATCAGTATCCTACCCCTGATTTTCAGTTTTCATGAGAAGTGAAGTTTGTTAGCGAATTAGCGAAGTTTCGAACTTGGAATGGTTCATTGTTTATTGTGTGACACTGATTTTCAGTTTTCATGAGAAGTGAAGTTTGTTAGCGAATTAGCGAAGTTTCGAACTTGGAATGGTTCATTGTTTATTGTGTGACTGTTGTTGTTGTTGTTGTTGATAAAATGGGGCCAAGATGGAGCCCCGAGATGGCCTAATTTAAGGGGAAGTGCTGACAAAATTTATAAAGTTGAGATTAACTTGGTGATTAAGGCCTATAAAGAATGATAACTAATCGTGAACGCTATGATGTTTATTGTAGATATTAGATGTCCGAAGGAGTGATTTGGGATTTACTTGATGCTTGAGATAGTTTGACAAAGACAGCAAGGTATGTAAAGCATTTAAGACTTTGGCATATGGTTGTTAAATAACAACTTTTAACAAGCTCCACTTTTGAAATCTAGCTATGCATAAGATCCATGTTTGTCCTTGGTATACTTTAGTAACCATGTCTTGGTTTGACTTTTGTATTATTGACACTTACAAGTTGGAGAAATTATGTGATCTCATAAACAACTTTTGAAAGATCCTTTCCCAATGGTAATTTGTTCTATATTAATTCCTACGTCCGAAAAGCCTAGTAAGTTTGTAAATTGCAAAGGTATGGAAGGTTTGATATGTGTGAAGGATTATACTTTCTAAAAGTTCTAAAAGCCTAAGTATGACTCCGGTTAATGGTTAGTCGTTATTGTGGTTAGTTAGCTAAATCCTTAATTCTTTTGTACCTTTAAAGTTCTCTAATAACAAGAATATGAAGAGTTTGATAAGGATGAAAGAATTTAGTACAAGTACTACCTTGACTCCTCACATGAATGCATTTTCATATTTTTTTGATAACTTTAAAGTAACTTGATGTACCTATTAATCTGTTTTCAGAGATCATATAACTATCTTTTTTTTTAATATTTTGAGATTTTGATAATGATTTTTCGCATATGACCTCTCACGACTCTATTCGTGCCTATTATAACCTCGTTCACCAGTTTCCGGGCCGGTTATGATCGTGCGTGCTATAATATATATATATATATATACATACACACATTCTGAAGTGGGTTGGATACGGCAGAGTCGGCTTGGCCCAAGGGTCGGCTTCGCTTAGTGGTGATATGGTGAGATTGGGCCTTTGGTTTGGTGGCTTCATGCCATATTTACTATAGGATACGTGAGTTCAGGGACGCCGGCTTACTTATCCTACACATGTGATTTGTGTCGGAGATTTTTTACTTTTATTTGTAATTCTTTACCTTCTGCTTTACATATTCGGTACGTACTTCATACTGACCCCCTTCCTTCAGAGGCTACGTTTCATGCCCGCAGGTACGGACGCACACAGTAGCGGGCCACTAGCTTAGGACCCCAGTTTGCAGTTTGAAGAGCTCCTTTGCTTCAGAGCTATTTTTGGCATATTTGCTACTTCATTATGTTATACTATATTCATTTCTTGGTACGACGGGGCCCTATCCCGTCTTGTGAATCAGTATGTCTGTATAGAGGTCTGTGGACTCCTATGTGGGTGGAAGATGTCAGTCAGTCTGTATATTATGTTTGTATACCAGGTATGTGAAGACAATGTTAGTCAGTCTGGACATTATACATGCATGTTGTGTTTGTTGGACGGTTTAACCGCAACGGTGACCTTGTCGGCCCGCGTGTATATGGATATGTATGTTTGTATATTTGTTCTGTTGGCTGGGATTTTCTGTATGCAGGTGGGTTGTCCGTAAAACAAAGGAAACTCTGCCGAATTTTTGGTAAATTCGTGGGTCTTGATAATAAGGTTTGGATTAGTAGATTGTGTCTGGGTGCCCTAATTGGGCACTAGTCACGGCCTACGGGGTTGGGTCGTGACATCTTGTCCTCAAGTGATTGTCAATTTACACAGACAATGAGAAATATGTAGTAGCTATACCAATGACATATACATCCTTCACTCTAATCCAGGTACCCGACGATCATTTTCAAAACCAGATTGTAAAGCTACTGAGCACAACAAAAACATGATGATGAATCTGGCAACCCAACTATGATAAGGTAAGGAGCATCAACCATCCACAATCACTGGTGTAGCCATATGCTAATCAAGTAGTGCAAATGCCCTCACAGAAAAGAAGTCACTCTTACTCACTCTAAACGCATTTAGAATTCAGGGACTAAGGAAGCATTCTCACTCTCACAATTGAAATGCATGCACACTGACTAACACCATCGGCTTGCCTCTATACTCATATTTTGGCTTAGTGATAAAGCGGATTCTG